>CAUYRH010095318.1:0-12522 GCA_963574655.1 Perodicticus potto | reverse complement strand
TTTTCCCTCCCTTCCCTCCTTCCCTCCCTTCTTCCCTCCTTCCCCCTTCCTCTCTTCCTCTTCCTCCTCCTTCTCTCTCTCTCTCTGATTCATTTGGACATTCATTCATTCATTTACTCAGCAAACACTGACTGAGATCTTTTCTAAATTGTGAATAAGACAAGCAAGTTCATGACCTTCTGGTGCTCAGCTGGAGATAAGCGGCAGATACAGACAAAAAACAGGTAAACAACTAGATAACAACACACGATTTACTTAGTGCAAAGTGTGGGGACAATAAAAGAGGACTTTATGATGAGCAACAGTGCTGGGGCCCCTTGAGATAGGATGGTTGGGGAAGGTCTGTCTGAGGAGGTGAGACTGGACCTGGTGTCTGAATGATACAAAGTAGCCAGTCTTGTGACACTCTGAGGGAAGAGTGTGCCAGGCAGAGGGAACAGCAAGTGCAAAGGCCTAAGGCTGGAATGTGCTCCAAGAGAAGGCAGCACAGAGGAGGTCAGGCCAGGCACGGTGGCTCACACCTATAATCCTAGCACTCTGGAATGCTGAGGCAGGTGGATTGCTTGAGTTCACAAGTTCAAGACCAGCCTAAGCAAAAGCGAGACCTCCATCTCTACTAAAAATAGAAAACTGAGGCAAGAGGATTGCTCGAGTCTAAGAGTTGGAGGTTCCTGTGAGCTATGACTCTGTGTTACTCTACTCAGGACAAGAGTTTGAGACTCTGCCTCAAAAAACAAAGAAGGCAGGCCAGTGTGGCTGGAGCTCATGGGCAGGACGACCAGGTTGTGTGATGAAGCTACTGTATCTTGTAGGGCCAGCGACGAATTCAGATGTCATTTAAGGATGATAGAAAACCACAGGAACTTTTTGGTAGCAGAAGGATGGGATTCAATGTATATTTTAAGTAATCCTATCAGTTGCTGGGTAAAGTACGAACTACAGAAGCAAAGCAGGGAACCTCTTGAGGAATCTGATGCAGATGTGCAGGCAGGAGATGATGGTGGCCTGGCCCAGAGGGGTGGCAGTAGAGGAGGGAAGAAATGGACAGGTTTGGGGCTCGGTGGAGGCTCATTCCTGTAATCCTGGCACTCAGGAAGGCTGAGGTAGGAAAATTGCTTGCGGTCAGGAGTTGGAGACCAGCCTGAGCAAGGGTAACACCTTGTCTCTACAAAAAATAGAAAAATTAGCCAGCTGTAGTGTTGGACTCTTGTAGTCCCACCTACTTGGGAGGCTGAGGCAGGAGGATCACTTGAGCCCAGGAGCTTGAGGTCGCAGTGAGAGCTATGATGATGCCATGACGCTCTAGCCCAGGATACAGAGCAAGACAAACAAACAAATAAGAAGTGGACAGATTTGGAGAACAGTTTGGAGATAGAGCTCCTATATTAATTTAATTTAAAGATGCTTGAAGAAAACATATTTACTTGAGTAGAGTCTATACTTAATCATAAAAGTGGTGGAAGTGTTTCATTTCTTTCTCAAAATGTGCACATGTATTTATTGTCATAGCCACATAAGGAAGTGATGGCTTCCCTCATCTCTGTACAACTGCCATTTTCTTCCAAGCCAGTCAGAACTCAGTTATACTTATCTTGTTAAAAAACATGTGTTTGTGGTTTAGGAAAAAAAAAAAATCCCAAATTCGTAGGCTTCGGGCAGTTACTCTTTAAAAACTCTTGGAAAAAAGATCCCTTTTATTTACAAGAATCTGTCTGTCCTGTTGGGAATTGGGAAAGATATTCCACTTCAAGACTTGAGTGGTTTTGCTTCCTTTGCCTTTAGTGAATAAAGGAAGGAAGCAACACATTCAGACTCTGGGAGTGCTGGATCATTAATTTGAAAACTTATCACCATTAATCACTGTTTTATAATGTACTGGTGTACATTTAAAACTGAAGCCAGTATCTATCTTTGATTTATGATCAATAGGTATGACAGTTCTGGGAAATTAAACAGAACCTGGTGTGGTTCTGTATGACATTGAATTATATTACATTTCATGAGTTTTGCTCAATATAAGGATGTTCTGGGGAGAGCACTGCTGTGTGAGATAGGGCCTCTCCCTTCACCTCTCTGAGCCGTCACGGAATTGCAGCTTTGAGCATCATGATTCCTGATCCCGTACAGATTGAGCACATATTAAGTATCATTTATATTATCAATTTACATATTCATGATAGCCATGGGGCCCTGAGGGATGGGTCTCAGAAGGCCTTGTGGTCATTCACAATCCAAGGCCACCTCTGAGAAAAGGTGGCAGGGGTGCTATCCCCAGGATAGGGATGGGCATTTGTGAGCTGATTGATGAGTGTGAGAGTGCCCAGCACACAGAAAGCACCACAGAAACAACCACAGCCACTTCTGTATACTAGCGAGCATGGCAGTACCCCACCGCAGAGAGCAAGCCGTCGGCACGCAATCCCTTTGGCCCGCAAACTTAGAGATACTGTGACACTGCAGAAGTAACTTTTTAAAATAGGGAATTCCCATTAGTTTCATTTGGGTACAATAAAGTGTGGTTTTTTAAAAGTGATATGCCAGCAAGAGTCACATTTGTGCTAAATGTGACCCTCTCCCTAAATCAAGAAAACACGCATCAGAAATGTCTATTCTCATGTTCACTAGACCTGGAAGTGTCATTAAGCCACATACATAATTTAAAATGGTCTACAGCCATGTTTTTAAAAGTCACAAGAAACAAGTGAGTTAATTTTTTTTTTTTTTTTTGAGACAGAGCCTCAAGCTGTCACCCTGGATAGAGTGCCGTGGCATCACACCTCACAGCAACCTCCAATTCCCGGGCTCAAGTGAGTCTCTTGCCTCCACCTCCCAAATAGCTGAGAATACAGGTGCCCGCCACAACGCCCAGCCGTATTTTGGTTGCAGCCATCATTGTTGTTTGGCGGGCTGGATTTGAACCCGCCAGCTCAGGTGTATGTGGCTGGTGCCTTAGCCTGTTGAGCCACAGGTGCCGAGCCAAGTGAGTTAATTTTAAAATGTATTTATTTTACCTAATAAGTCAAAATTATTAACATGAAATAAACATAAAAAAGTTGTTAGTGAGATACTTAACATTCCTCTTTTTTTAGACTAAGTTTTCAAGTCTCAGTGTGCATTTTATGCATATAGCACATCTGTTATGCCAGTCTGCCCTCAACAGTGGGGCCAGTCTGCCCTAACGACTGTGCCTTGACGTTACTGTGTCGGACTGTGCAATACAGAACTTTTCCATCGCTGCAGCACGTCTGTGTGTCCTGCTCACGTCTGTGTCCCTCAGTGCTTAGCTCAGTGCCTGCCTGGCACACAGTAGGAGGGTATGAATGCGTGCCCAGAGCGCTATGCTTTATGCAATAGAAAGTAAAAATGTCAGGGCATGGCACCTGCTCTAGAACCAAGTGGAGAAGGGAAGATTGGCTCACAGAATTCTCTTCCAAAGCCGTGTACAATAAAGCTATTAGGAGAGACGGAAAGTAGAGTGGTGGTTGCCAGGGTCAGAGGCAAGAGGAGAATAGAAAGTTATTGTCCAGTAGGTATAGAGTTTGGGATGAAAAGAGTTATGGAGATGGATGATAGTGATTGTTGCACAACATTATAAATATTTCATACCATTGAACTGTACACTTAAACAAATGTTAAAGATGGTAAAATTTAGGTGTATTTTACCACAAGAAAAAATGGGGAAAAAAGAAGCTAGTAGAGAGTAGCAAAGATAGCAGAAGCCATGCAAAGATTGATAAGATATTTACTGGGTGAAAAAAACAGCTGCTTTCCATCTACCAACTGCCAGCCATGTGTAATCCTCTAGACTTAAGACCTCTAGATAAAAGTGCCCACGTGGAGACTCCCGAGGGAGTTCTTCAGTTCTTTCCCCCTTCCAGAAGCTCTCGTGCTTTTTACTTCTTCTGTATTCCTTTCTAACTTCTAATAAAAGTCCTATCTTACCACTGGGGGGGAAAAAACAGCTTCAAAATATGTACAACATGAAACTACTCTTGTAAATGAATATATGTGTGCACATGTGTGTTAGTATGTTCATAAAAAAAGCAACCTGTTAACAATTCAGCGGAAGGATAATATGTTGAGCTGTAAAGAGCAGGGAGGATTTCAACAGATAAAGATTTGGAGAAAGTCAAGACTATTCCAAAGAAGAACTGGCTTCCAAAAAGGATTTGAGTGGGATTATGATGTTAAACCATATAGAAAGCACTTCAAGACTCAAAAAGTGGGCGGTGCTTGTAGCTCAATGGGTAGGACGCCAGCCACATACACCGAGGCTGGCAGGTTTAAACCTGGCCTGGACCAGCTAAAACAACAATGACAACTGCAACAACAACCAACAAATAGCCGGGCATTGTGGCGGGTGCCTGTAGTCCCAGCTACTTGGGAGGCTGAGGTAAGAGAATTTCTTAAGCCTGAGAGTTTGAGGGTGTTGTGAGCTGTGACACCATGGCACTCTACCCAGGGCGACAGCTTGAGACTCTGTCTCAAACAAAACAAAACAAAGCAAAATAAAAAGACTCAGAAAGTGTTACTCTACACAATTTAGGAAGGAAAGATTATTGAACCAGAAGCTTAGGGTGGTACTGCTACTGCCATTGAGTACTATATTTATCTCTGAGCTTCCTAGTAGCCAAGATAAAAATGGAAACTTGCACAATGTTACCATAAGATCCCAGGAAGTATAGCAATTTGTTGACAGAAAAGAATATTTTTCGAGCATTAAAGTCAAAAGAGAATTTATGTGAATTCCCATAAAAAGGTCACTGAAGGGCACAATGGATGATTTCTCCAATTGTGATTTGGCAGCAGAGTCCATAGGATATTAATGAGTGGGTCCCAAACAGCACTGATGTTATTTGGGAGAGTTTGGGAACTATGGAATGGGTTTAAAGTGGGAAGAGGATAACAGAAGAGGTTTACTTAGCCTGGGTCCTCTCTGCAGAGTGCCTTGTGACAGAATGGCTTGATGTGAGTTTATTTTTTAAATTTTTATTTTTCCTATTTTATTCATACACATTCATGGGACACACATGCAATTTTGTCACATGCATAGATTGTTTAGTAATCCTGTTAGGGCTTTGAGAGTATCTATCACCTGAATAACATACATTTGAGGTGAGCTTAGAAGTGCAATAGAGCACCTGGCTACTCAGGAGTGTGGCCAGTGCGAGAGCCGGCAGCATCAACGTCATTCAAGAGCTGGTAGGAAAACTGAATCTCAACTTCCCAAATTAGAACTTCCTTTTAAAAATGGTTCCCAGATGATTTATGTGCACATTCTAGTTGAGAAGCCTTGATTCTTGCCTCCTCGGCATCCATCACTCTTTTGATAATAGCATCTGGATTTTCCTTTGGGCAACTAGCCTTCTCCCTCTCAGCACATGAGGTTGGTGGCTAATCCCATCCTTGGTAATTGGATACTAGCCTGGCCAAACAGAGAATCCCATGTCCCCGGGCTAAAAGTGATTGGCTCAACTATAGGCATGCATGTGATCCTCACTGAGGCAATAGGAGTTTGCCCTATGATTTTGCTGGAAAAATGAGGGAAAGGGCATTCTCTTTCTATAAGGGTTGTTGGGATATAGGAACCTGGAGTTCTTGGGAGCCATCTGCACGTCATGAGAGAAAGGCTGCTTTAGAGTAAAACAGAGGACAACAGAGCTAAGGGATGGATATAAAGTGATTCCTGAAGATTGATTGAGCACCTAGATCCAGCTATACCTGAAGCCTGTAACATTGGGAGTTTTCCAGTTCATGAGCAAATAACTTTTCAGTTTTGCCCAAGCCGAATATGAGTTGGGTTTCTGCCACTTATACCTAAATAGTCTTTGCTGTTTCTTGCATATTCCCAGGCTACACTCTGGATTGAATGAACTAGAGTCTCCTGAAGTAAGGACCTGGTATCTGCATTTTCAACACTTCTGCAGGAAGTTCTTATACACACTAAAATTTGAGACCCACCAAAGTAGTGAAATGAAGGCTGAACTTGGGAGTTGGATTACTTAAATTATTGGATGGCAGTTCTGGTACTGACTGGCTATGTGACATTAAGCAAATCACTTCCCCTCTCTGAGCCTCACTTTCATTCCTGTTAAATAGGAGGCCCTTCCTTCTCAGGCTTGGCCTGACATCCCATGTAATTAGGTATGTGAAAGACTTTTGACAACCTCCACATACACATGTCTTCTCTAATATGCTTCAAAACCAGGCTCTGGGAGCAGAAGTAGTCGGCCTGGTCTCACACTCAGAACTGCTGACCACAGGCAAAGATATTTCCTCAGGTCACTGATAACCCCATAGACCTGAAACCTGCTCCTCACCTTTTCTGCCTCTGCAGGTGCTGCACAGGAGACTAGTAGCAAGGACCACTTGCCTGCCCTGCATGCTTCTCATGGTCCCCATGCTGGCCACAGAGCCTCCTCTCCTCCTGCACTCTCAGAGTCAAGCCCAGTGAGGAGAGGCCAGGACCTGCCTGAGCATCCATGGACTGGGCCAGAGATGCTTTTCTGGGAGCTTCTATACTCAGGCAGAGGGCTGTGGGTGGGAAGCTCTGGATTCTGGTCCTGTCTCTGCTCACTGTGTGACCTTAGGCAAACCTCAACTTCTAAGCCTTGGTTTCTCCAAATGTGAAGTGAGATTTTGGATAAGGAGTTCTCTGAAAGGGATAGCTGTAGTTCCTTCCTGCATAGAATATGTTCCCTCTTCTAATAACAGTTTCCCAGTTTTCTTCTAGGAATCACCTCTCCCGAGTGTCATTCCATGGACTGAAGTAGAGCTGACTCCAACCTCCTGCTGTGGAGGTGGGTCTGTGACCAAGTATAGCCAATCAGAGTTGCAGTAACAGAGGCAGAGATGAGCATTTGACCCAATTCTGGCCAACCAGAGTAAAGGCTTTCAGCAGCAAGGCAAAGATAAGAAATAGAGAAATACAGATTCCCAAGCTTGGATTCAGTGTTGCCTGAAACTCATATACCATGGACTTTCCAGTAACTTCCTTCTTCTGCTTGAGTCAGTTTGAGTTTTGAGTTAGATTCCTTCCCCCTTAAACATCCAAGAGTTCTGCCCAATTCAGAGGGAATTCTTTTTTTTTTTGAGACAGAGTCTCACTATGTCACCCTCGGTAGAGTACTGTGGCATCACAGCTCACAGCAACCTTCAACTCTTGGTCTTCAGTGATTCTCTTGCCTCAGCCTCCTGAGTAGCTGGGACTACAGGCGCCTGCCACAATGCCAGGCTATTTTTTGTTGGAGTTGTCATTGTTTAGCTGGCCTGGGCTGGGTTTGAACCAGCCACCCTCAGTGTATGTGGCTGCCGCCATAACCACTGTACTCCAGGCGCTGAATCAGAAATTCTTATAAGGGATGGCAATTCACACTCAAGTGTAAATGGCTAAGGGCAAAGGCTTCCCTGACAGCAGGTTTTGCTAGAAGAGAAGTTTAAATGGTACTAAATTCATTAGAGCAGGTGAGGATGGGAAGAATATCGAACTCATTAAGCTAATGGCACTGAAGCCCTGACTTAAAAGTGCCTGGTAATAATCTGCCCTCCATGTACATTTGTGGAAGGATTGTATGGTGTTCTACTCTTTGCAGGCCTTGCTGTTCTTAGCTGAAGTCAGCAGACCAGAATTATGAACCCATTTTCCAGATAGGGAAATGGAGGGCCATAGGAGAGAGGGTCTCTGAGCTGGTTAGTGGCAGGTAGAACTAGCACCCAGCTCTCTTGTCTCTCTTCATCCATCTCTCTTCAGCCCCAGAGACTATAGGCAAGGCATGACAAGGGAAGAATCCAAACAGAAAGCTCAGGAAGGCAGACTGCCAGGGGCCCAGGGTTCAAGACTGTTCAGTTGCAGCGGTTCTCAACCTATGGGTCATGACCGACAGGAACTGTATTAAAGGGCTGCGGCTTTAGGAAGGTCAAGAACTACTGAGTTAGAGGAACTTTCCCTTCTCAGAACAGCTCAGCCAGAGGGGTGCAGAAAAGTCTTCCCTCAACAGAGGTCAATCCCCTGAGGAGTTTCTTGGGGTGCAGAGCCCTGCAGCTCCCTCTCCTTGGGTTCCCTGGCTCTCTTCTGAATATAACATCCCTTGAGTTCCCTGGCTGTCTTCTGAATATAACATCCCCAGGTGGCTGTTGTCCCTAAAAGATATTTGAGGGTCACCCCTGACTCCTCATCTCTTCCCTTTTCTGAGTCTCAGCTTCTTTCTCACAGAGCTCAAAACTTTGATTTTGCAAACAGGAAGGCACTTGCATAGGTGGAGAAACAGCCCCAGACAGGGTGAGTGCTGTGTCTTAGAACAGCAAGTGACCAAACAGCACACTAAAGAACTCAGCAACTTGGGTCTTTTGCCCAGCTCAGCCAGAGGGTTGGCTCTGAAATGCCCTTGTTCCAACTACTTGTTCAAACCTTTAAACTCGTAACATCTTCAATGTTACCCTTGGATCACTTTATCCATTTCAGAATTCCAGGACAACTGTGAATGAATCTTTTTGGAATAGTTCTATATCTGAGATAGGCAGGGGGTGGGGCAATTTGGAAAATATTGGATGAGATATGAAGTCAAAATTCAGATGGGTTTGAATCCCTGTTCTGCCTCTTTCAAATAAGTTTAGGTCAGGCACAGTGGCTCATGCCTATAATCCTAGCACTCTGGGAGGCTGAGGTGGGTGGATTGCCTGAGCTCAGGAGTTCAAGACCAGCCTGAGCAAAGCAAGACCCCATCTCTACCAATAGAAAAAATAACCGGGCATTGTGGTGGATGCCCGTAGTCCTAGCTACTTGGGAGGCTGAGACAAGAGGATCACTTGAGCTGAAGAGTTTGAGGTTGCTGTGAGTTATGATGCCATGGCACTCAACCCTAGGGTGACAGAGTGAGACTCTTTCTCAAAAAACAAAAATACAAGCAAGCGAGCTTTTAAACAATGTCAGTCAGGTCCCATTCCTTTTCTGCTCAAAACTTCCCAGGGCTCCTCCATCTCACGGAGTAAAAGCCTAAGGCCCCTCTATGGTAAGCAAGGCCTCCACAATCTGCCCCTCACAACCTGGTAGGCTGTCTCCTTCCAGCTCCCCATTGGTCATTTCACTCCAGCCCCAACACCCTCCTTGCGATTCTTCAATTCACCAAGCACCGTCCACCTCTGAGCCTTTGCACATGCTGCTTTCTGTAATGTCCTCCACCCAGAAAGCCTCCTTCACTTTACTCAGCCTCTTCAAAGATCGCACCTTCTCAGAGAGGCCTTTCCTCATCACCCTAGCTAAGATAGGAACCCCTGCCCCCAACCCACATCCCTCTCTAGCCTGTTCCCAGCTATATTCTTCACGGCCCTACCCACCTCTTCATGTGGCAGCCATGAGGATGTATCTCTCAGGTCTCCAACTGCAGAGCGCAGAATCGACCAGTGGGCCTGGCTGCTATGCTTTGAAGTCCATCCCAGTTCTCATGGGCTTCTCCCCGCCAATAACTGAGCATGGTGGGGAGACTGAGGCAGGCTCACATCTGGGGACCTCTAATAAGACATTTTGGCTGAGGGCTCCTTGATAGCCTTGCCAAACTTTCTCTGCAATTGCATCACAGTCCAAGACACTCCCATATTCCCTTCCTTTCTTCTGCCCTTTCTTTCTTCTTTCCTTTCTTTTCTTTTTCTTTAGGGGTCAGATGTGCCTTTCCCAGCCTTTCCTGGTTTCTCCTCATTTTCTTCCATGGGCATTTCCTCTACTTTCTTGCACATTTAATACTCTGGAAGTCAGTTTCTCCCTAAATGAACACACTTGTTAGATTTTCTATTGAATGTGAGACATAGGAGAGTAAGGACTTTGTTCACTGCTTCGTCCCCGGTGTATAAAATGAAAACACAGAATGTGCTCAATAAATTCTTATTAAACAATTTGATGAAGTTCCTTTTAGCTTCCTGGATGCCCCAGATTTCACATCTGAACAGCAGGTACGAATATGTGTTTAAACTGAGAAGAGTCATCTGAGTTTGCTCATTTCCACTCAGAGAGAACTAAAGTCTTCCCTTGGCTGGAGCTGAGTGACGATTGCCCCCTTCCCATAGGACACGGTAGTTTGCCACATGGGTAACTTTTTGCTCTAATCTGCTGCAATGCTCTAATGCTCCAAAGGCAGCTGCCTCCAAACCTGTCCTCCACAGATGGAATCCTCAAAGCCACAGTAACACATGCTCTGCCCTTTTTACAATTAAAAAAAAAATTGTTGATAAAGCTCCAGGCTTCAGGTTCTTTTTTTTTTTTTTAATTTCTTTTTCCTCTCTCTTCCTTCTTTCTTTCCCTCCCTTCTCTCTTTCTGTCTTCCCCCCCTTTCCTTCCTCCCTCCCTCCCTTCCTTCCTTCCCTCTTTCCTTCCTTCCTTCCTTCCTTTCTTTCTCTCTTTCTTTCCTTTCCTTCCGTTTTTCCTTTTTTTCTCACTCTGTCACCTGGGCTAGAATACAGTGGTGTGAGCCTAGGTGTAAGTACACTCCTGGGCTCAAGTGATCCTCCTGCCTCAGCCTCCTGGGTAGCTGGGACCATAGGCATGCACCATCATGCCTGACTAATTTTTTCTATTTTAGTAAAGACGGGGTCTCACTTTTTCTTAGGCTGGTCTCAAACTCTTGCAAGCAATTTTCCTCCTAGAGTGCTAGGATTATAGGTGTGAGCCACCTCGCATGGCCAGTTTCTTTTTTGTAGAGGTTTGTGTTACACTTTTTAAATTCTTTTATCACCTTGTAAAGGTATTAGGACATCCTTCTTGTTAACAATTAAAACATTACAAATAAGTCTAAAGGACCCTTGGATTACCCATTCTATAAGCCTTCTGTGGTCATCTCTCCCATAACAGCCTCTGCCAACACTTGGTCTCTGCCCTTGCATTTACACACTTGTGTATTGAAGCAGATGCTGTTCACGCTCCAACCTTATCATTCTGCCCTTTAGTGATTCATAAAATTCTGACTAGACTTTTAACTGCTAGCCCCTGCATCTCTGCGGCTATTGGTGCCACTCTGGCCATGAGCTTGGCAAGCTGAAAGTGCTGGAAAATGATGACTCTCCCAGGAACAGCTTTCAGTCAATTACAAGATCAGGTGGACACATCCCCTCACCTCTTGAGTGTTTTCTGTGGGGGTCCCAGTGCTTCCCAGGGGGATTGATTCCAGGTACCTGTGGTGGTAACTGACTTGAAAACACATTTATTGGCTGCCTTGTCTTCTTTGTCTCGCTTCCTCACTCCCCTATCAGCATTTCTGGAATCAACTCTCAAATGATGTGCATTTAAAACCTTGTGTAGAGTGTCCTTATAGGGAAACTCAAACTAATACATATATGCCTGTAGGAATTTTGAAGTTGTCTCTGTGTGTGTGTGGTGTGCATTTTACCAGAAGTTTTTGCACTGCAGGAATCGTGAAGTAATATTCTTTTAGTCCCACTTTTCAGATGGGGAACTGAGACTCAGAGAGTGAAGTCACAACTTGTATGCAGCAGAGTTGGCACTCAAGCTCAGGTTTGTCTCCTGTGTCTACTGTTCACATCTCTGGAAGAGATGAGGGCAGGACTCTTATTTTCTTGGTGGCACCTGTATCTCCTGGGCCAAAGGACTTTGGGGTGATGCTGCAATCAAGCCGGTGACTTTGGTGGAGGATTAGGAATGCAAGTCCTGGTATGGCACCATCCGGAGGACGCAGCATCGTGTAGTGGGTGCAGTGTGTGTGGTCACAGACACTGCCCAAGAACAGGACATATTTTACATTCAAGCAAGGCCTTCTCTTGCATCATTACCCATGCCTCTGAGAGTACACTCAAGCTTTCAGTCCTGGGGTGGAGGAAATTGAAGAAATGGGGCGGAGACTAAAGTGCTGTGGGGGATGGTTTAGAAAGACAGATGCTGAGCGAGATTGTACCACTAACTTGCTGGGTGACTTTGGCAGAGTTACTTACTCTCTATGCTTCACATTCTTTTTTCTTCTTTTTTGAGACAGAGGATCACTCTGTTGTCTCAGCCTAGAGTGCTGTGGCATCATAGCTCACAGCAACCTCAAACTCCTGGGCTCAGGTGATCCTCTTGCCTCAGCCTCCTAAATATCTGGGACTACAGGTAGTCCCAGCTAGTTTTTAGAGATGGGATCTTCCTCTTGTTCAGAATGGTCTTGAACTCCTGAGCTCAAGCAATCCACCAGCCTTGGCCTCTCAGAGTGTTAGGATTAAAAGTGTGAGCCACCGCACCCGGCTCACATTCCTTTTCTATAAAAAAGGGAAGCCTTGTCACGACTAAAGGGTGAGGCTTGAAAACTCAATAGCTGTAGGGCCCTGGAGGGTGATGGGCATGAGAAAAATGGGCCAGGAAGTCCCTTGCACACTGCACAGCTCCATGGTACCCAGGGCAGCTCCTCCCTAGCTCCTGCAAGTCTGCCTGAAGGAACAGCAGTGGAGCATGAGCGACCGACGCCAGTTCTAGTCTCAGAGCTGAGGACTCTTTCAGTTTTTCAGAAGACGAATCCAAACTATGTGAACGCTCTTAACTTTATTATT
>CAUYRH010095317.1:0-18859 GCA_963574655.1 Perodicticus potto | reverse complement strand
TATTGTGTTTCAATACTTTTTCTTTTTGCCTTTTAAGATAATTTTTAATTCTTTTTTTTCAGAGTTAAGAGCCCTTCAAACCCTACCTTCAGGCTCAAGGTATTTACTCTGAATTTTTAGTTTCTGATTTCTTTTTTTTTTAATTAAATCATAGTTGTGTACATTAATGCAATCATGGGGTACAATGTGCTGGTTTTATATACAATTTCAAATATTTTCATCAAACTAGTTAACATAGCCTTCATGGCATTTTCTTAGTTATTATGTTAAGACATTTATATTCTACATTTAGTAAATTTCAGAAGTTCTGATAGGTATTATATTTAGTGGTCTCTTATGCATGGTTTGAAATTTCATTTCCATAATGACTACTGAAGATGAATATTTTTCATATTCTAATTTTCCATAAACTATGTATCGTCATTTTGAAATGTTTTCTCATCTATTTTGCCATTGTTCAAATTGCTTTGTTCTTAACAATTTCCTTTTGGAATATCTAAATATATTCTATATACTAAATCTTTGTTGAATACGTGTTATGTAAATATTTCTTTCCATTTAGTAGCTTGTCAGTTCCTTTAAGGTCTTTCACTGAGCAGAGTTTTTAATTTTGATGCAATTCAATTTACTATGCATCCTTTTGTGAAGCATAATTTTGATTTCACATCTAAGAGCTCTTTGCCTTGTCTTACATGCTAAAGATTTTATCCAGCCCTTTTATAGGTTTATATTCAACATTTAATTCTGCGATCCATTTTGTGTTAAATTATGCATAAGGCGAGACGTAGGTTAGATTTTTTTGACTATTATCAATAATCATTTGGACATATCAGCGAGTGTCTACTTCCAGGTTTTCTAATCTGTTCCACTCTTCTATGTGAAGTCCGTGCCTGCCAATACCACACACATGTTGTCACTTTAGCTGTCTAAGACATCTTGAAATTGGGAGAATTGAACTTGATATTTCCCATTTGAAATTGTTCAGTTATCATTCTAGTCCCTTGCTTTCTATATAAGTTTTACAATATTCCTCATCATGTCAACAAAAATCTTCCTGAAAATGGATTGAAATTGTTTTAAAACTATAAATCCATGTGTCAATTTGAAGAATTACTATCTTTACCATTTTGAGGACTTTCCCAATCCATAAAAATGCTGTGCTTCTCCATTATTTAGATTCTTAAAATCTTTCACTGATATGTAGTTCTCAGTGCTCATGTTTTGCATTTATTTTGCACCTTTGTATTTCCCACATTTAAGTATTTCTTTTGCTTCACTGAGTGTTTATTAATGTTATTGCATCTAAATGTTTATTTTTATTTGTTCAATGCTAAAATATAATAATGCAGTTTATTCTTACACAGCTATCTCCTAGCTAGCTCACATTCAGTCCTAGGAGAGTTTGGTTTTTGTTTTATTCCTTGTTTTGTTTATATTTTTGTTTTATTTATTTGTTTACTATTCCTTGGTATTCACAACATATAACATCAAGTTATCTGCAAATAGAGATAGTTATATTTCTTATTACTTGTATGTATGAATTTTATTTTCTTATTTATTGAACTATCTGTAACTTCTAGTGCAAAATTGAATAGAATGGATAGAGTGAAAAAAAAAAGAATGGATAGAGTGGATATTCTTAATTTAGCTTCATAAAATGAATTGGAAAGTGTTCTCTATTCTTCTATATTCTGGAAGAGACTTACAGAATTGGTAATAATTCTTCCTTAAATGTCTACAAGAATTCTCCAATGCAACCATATGAGTTAAAGAGTTCTTTTTGAAGTAGTTGAAATATCAATTCAACTTTCTTAATAGTTACAGGGCTATTCAAATTATCTATTTTATACTGGTGAAATGGTATATTTTATGTTTTTTTGAGGAAGGAGTTTATTCTGCCTACATTACCAAATGAATGTTTCTAGACTTGTTTGATTTTGAGGTCTGCCAGGGTTGGTAGTGGAAGCATGTTTTTTAAAAAAATGAGAGATTGATGATTTTCTTCTTCTTTTTTTTTTTAATCAATCTTGCTCTGAATTTGTCAATGCTATATCTTTAAAATGGGCCAATCTTTCTTTCTTTCTTCCTTCCTTCCTTCCTTCCTTCCTTCCTTCCTTCCTTCCTTCCCTCCCTCCCTCCCTCCCTCCCTCCCTCCCTCCCTCCTTTCTTTCTTTCTTTCTTTCTTTCTTTCTTTCTTTCTTTCTTTCTTTCTTTCTTTCTTTCTTTCTTTCATAGAGTCTCACTTTGTCCTCCTCAGTAGAGAGCTATGGCATCATAGCTCACAGCAACCTCAAACTCATGGACTCAAGTGATTCTCTTGCCTCAGTCTCCTGAGTAAAGGGATCCACCATCATGCCCAGCTATTTTTAGATACAGGGTTTCAGCCTTGCTAAGGCTGGTCTTGAACCTGTGAGCTAAGGCAATCCACCCAGGTCAGCCTCCCAGAGTGCTAGGATTGCAGGCATGAGTTTGACCTCTCTTTATTTCATTAACATTTTCATTTATTTTTCTGTGCTGAATTTCATTCACTTCTTGCTCTTTTCTTATGTTTTTTTGTTTGTTTGTTTTGGGTTTAGCCTGTTCTTTCTTATTAGGCAATTATCTAAATGTCCAACAACCAAGTCTGCCCTTTTCCTGATCCTTTTATGAAAGAGAACAGGACTTTCTTGGGGCTTGTTTTTCTCTTCCTGTTGGAATTTCTAGATTTCTAACTTCTTTAGTTCCCAGTCAGAAACCAAGAAGCTCCAGCGTTGCTATTTTGGTACTGATTTCCATGGCCAGCCTGTCTTCTCTCTACTTTTTAATGTCATTTTATGCTTGTGTGACACACAGTGTCTTGGTTTTTATTTGTCCTTAGCAGGAGACACAAGAAAAAATATATCTTCTTGAAAGAAGCTGTCTTCTTTGAAATATCTTTAACATATCATCTTGAAAGAAGTCTCTTTTGCTTCTTGGTTTAATCATAGAAAATTTTGACATTCACTAAATTTCATAGAGCAAATGTAACTAAATGTGTTTCCCTTAGGTATGGAGTTAATTTATTTAAGCAGATAAAGAAGTAAATAGGACTCAATTATCATTTACAAGACTGAGAAATCAGAGTGAATTCTATTTGCACCAGTAACAGTTCTTTATATACATTGTTTTAAATGTAAGAAACACTTACATGAAAAAAAGTAAGGAAAGCTAGTGTCAAGGGAAGTAAACTTATAATTAAGCCTACTGAAGAATTGTAAGAGAAAAAAATGGAAAATTGTATGTAAATTCACAGCATGGTAGTTGAACTGATGATGCATCTTTTCATATAAGAAAGTTTATAACGTTATTTACCATCACAACCCTATTTTGTTATAGAGTTCAGATTTTTCCCCACTATCCAAGAAAGATATACATATTCACTTGTGCTCCTAACTTTATCTTAGGGGTTTGGCTTCAGTTGTGAAATAAATAAGAATATGGCAACATCTGCCGGTGTCCTTCCAAAACAGTTTTACTTTCCCTCTATCTCCATTTTTTATACATCTTTATCTTTCAACAATGGTGCTTTCACATTTATGATAGTAGTTCCAGTTGTTGCAAAAATGTCCATAATGTACTTTTAAAAGTATTTGCCTTTGTTTTCTTATCATTCTTATTGATTTTCTAAAGTGAAGTCGAGAAGGAACACACCAATGTCCATGATACTTGCAAAAAGGCAACATAAATGGCATAACTAAGGCATCTAACATAACTAAGGCATCTACGCCAGCTGAAAGAAAATGCCACATATATCTGTGTGAACGTCTATGTCTATATTCAGATTGAAATGTTTTACTTGAATCAGAGTAAGTTTTGAGAGCTGATCTGGCTCAAAATTTTCTCAAGAGGCTCTTCAATGTTCTTGGCTTTGCCTCATCAAAATGTATCTGAAGAATAATGTTAAAATGGCAAAAGGCCAAAGTCTTTCCCCAACTAAGAAAAACATTCAAGCATTCATGTGGGACTAGAGATAAATGTACAGTTTTAATTTTTTCAAATGTCTCCCATTTGATAAGGCTAATGCATAAATTTATGTTAAGATTTTTTTTTAAATTCAAATTCATCTTGGCTGGCACTTATAAAAGTTCTTATAATGGTAGTCTTAGGTAAAAATAGAAAGATGCCAAATACTTGTGATTCTGTCTAGACAACATAACAGACCAGATAGATTTAAGAGTGGGAAAGATTGC
The DNA here is from genome assembly GCA_963574655.1 of Perodicticus potto. Taxonomy (NCBI): domain Eukaryota; kingdom Metazoa; phylum Chordata; class Mammalia; order Primates; family Lorisidae; genus Perodicticus; species Perodicticus potto. Next base: position 14,651 of record CAUYRH010095317.1, on the reverse strand, counting down.
CTGACATATAAGGATTACAACTGACAGTGAAATCAGTATATGCCTAGGCCACAGGAAGCAGTCTGGCAATGGCTGGGCAGACTCAGAAAGAAAGTAGGTTCTGTTAGAATTTATGTTCCTGCTCTGACTTATTTTTATTCATCCCTTCTCTTACCTGACACACTTTAAATATCTGTGTATGCAGAGCATAGTCAGATCCTTCAGATGTAAAGGAAAACAAGTTTTTCTTTTTCTCTACCCTCGAATAAACTTTGAAACTCCCATAACTTGGCCTGTAAGCCATTTAGAGAAGCATATGGGAATATACCTAAGATTTTTAAAAAATATGAACAATGCTGGCAAAAAATATACATATATCTGAAAGGAAAATGAGACCTTTTTGGAGCCAGTAAGATTGAAGATAAAGGGAAAAACAAACAAACAAACAATTAACAACAACAATAACAAAAACAACAGTGCATGCAAGTCAAGTGTAAAAAAGGGAACAAGATAGTTGCTCAAGCATTAGGGTTCTTACAGGGTTCTTACTTTCAACACTGTTGACAATGGGGAAAATTAATCCTTTACTGTGAAGATTGTTGATATCCCCATATTGAAAATATGGCACCAAAGGGTAGAGTTTTCTGATTTAGCAAATAGAGTTAAATACTTCAGCAAATAAAACTGCAAGACACTCATTAAATTTGAAATTCAGAAAAACAACATAAATCGTGTAGTATAAATACCTCCCATATTAATTGTTGATTGTTTGAAATTCAAACTTTACTGGGCTGCTTATATTTTTGTCTAGCAATCGTAACTGGGGGATTGAATCACTAGTAGTTTAAAACTACTGAGTTAGAAGAAACACAAGACAGAATTTCATATGTGGAAATTCACTAGTCGTATTTCAGAGAAAATGGATTTTCTAAGATTTTGCGTAAGTATATATATCCTACCTATGCCTGCTTAGGACTACTCTAGGTAGATGGTATAAATTATACAATCAAGGAAATACAAAATTCTCTGCCTCATAGAGATTATGTTATGGTGAGTTGAAGGCAGCTTGTGATCGCGTTAATTATAAGACTTATGGCTTTATATAGACATGATTTTGTTACATCAGTAACAACCAGAAAATCTCTATGACTAAGAACATTAACAATTTTTGGGTTTTTTTGTGGGTTTGTTTTTCCCCCTTCTCCTATTTTCCGTGCCTATCATTGGAGCTGGCTAGGACCATACTTCCCATCACGTTCAGCCTGGCCCCCAGGCTGACAGGGCTGTCTCTATCTGCAACATTTCTGCTTGTGGTGGGCAAAGACAAGGTGAATGCCTGAGAACATATGCTGACTCTAAGGCTTTCATTCAGATTTCATTAGCGAAAGCGACCATGTCTCTCCAAGACCAGGGGCAATGTGTACGTCCACCAGTAAGTGCAAAACCATAAAACATTGAAACGTTAATATAAATTTAAAGATTATTATATCCTACATTTGTTTCCCACAAAAGCAGAATGAGACATAAGACCTTAGCTTCTGATCGTTTCTTCAGAAGTTAGGATCAGGCAGTGAGCACAGTCAGACTGAAGAGGAGTAAAAAGCTATTATGAGAGTGTCCTACGGAGGTCGCTGCACTGTTTTGGGCAACAGGAGTTTGCGTTTGCCTTTTCTCTGCTGGCACCTCCCTGGGAGTTTCACCAATGCTTATTGGGGCTTGCCTACTTGGAAAGGCAGGATGCATCCACAACCTGATCTTCTGAGTGGCTTTTTGCAGTACAACCTGCCATAGGCCAGCTCACATGCGTTTACATCAGGGTCATGCTAGAAACTCCTCAGACCCCTGAAATGCTTTGGCCATCCCACCATCCCTGTGAAGTATACACTTTAGCTTATTTTTATCCCTTCCTGTCCAGTACCCGGCTGCCCTTCTCATGCCCAAAGGTGGAATTGAAAGGATAGTATTTCCACAGAGGAGGCTGCCATAAAGACACGGACAGGGGGCTACTCTAAAATGTAATGTGCTATTCTGATCAGGTAGTGAGAGGCCTCCATCTTCAGGACAGTGTGCAGAATCCTTCCCTGGAGGGAGGCTGGACCGGAGGACCTCTGAGCCTTCTACTGTAAAGATTTTTGAAAGCTGTAACCTTCAACACTCGTCTTGCTATCAATATCTAATAGGCAAGATTTCAGAAATACTTCACTTTACCAAACAGTTCCCCAAAACTGTTGTATGTAAACCACATAACATTTAAAGAGATGAACACTGAAAATATTCTTACTCGTAAGATATTTAAAAGCAGTAAATGGTATCTACTTTATATTATTTATTTTTATTATTATTTTATTAGGAATGTGAAAGTAATATAGTAGGCCTGTCAATGTCTGCTAAGTTAATAGAATTTGGTTCATATTTATTTATTTTTATTTATTTATTTTTTAGAATTTGGTTTTTAAAAAATAATATTTAAATGAAAAATAAAGATAACAATAAGAAAAGAAAAATAACAGTAATAGTAAAAGAAAATAATAAGAGTTATATAAGAACAATAACCAAAACAACAATAACAGAAATGACAACAAAATAAATCAAGATAAATATTCTTTCAGTTTTTTCATATATTAGTATCAAATAGTAGGATATAGATAAGTTAGAACACCAAGAGTTGTAATTAATTATCTTTATGTTTTAAGTAATGAGTAATGACTAGCTTGTTTCCCTAAAGGGAAGACCAGAATGATTTAAGGATCTTTGAAGAGTGCACCTCCAATATTCATGTCCATCAGGAACCTCAGAAGGTGAATGCATTCTTAAACTGGTTCATTGCAGATGTAATTAGTCAACATAACATTATACCGAATTAGTGGTGGACATCAAGTACAATAGCTGGCATCCTTACAAAAAAGATACAGCAACATGGAAGGGAGAAATACCATATGATGATAAAGGGAAAAGCTGCAGTGATGAATATACAATCTAAGGAAAACCAAGGAATGCTGACAACCACCAAAAGTTAGCAGATAAGACCCAGGATAGATTTTATGCAAGCATCTTCAGAAAAAACCAACTTTACAAACATTTTGATTTCAGATTTTGGCGTCTGCTATGCACAGTTTTGTGTCCTCCCAAAATTCCTATGTTGAAATCCTAACCGTCCAGGAGTATGCAGGTGGAACATTTAGGTGATAACTAGGTCATTATGGTGGAGCCTTCACGGTTGGAATTAATGTTCTTATAAAAGGGAACCTGGAAAATTATATTCCTCTCTTTCTCCCATATGAGAATAAAATTAAAAGACTGCAGTCCTCAACCCAGAAGAGGCCATTTGTTAAAAGCAGGGTATACTGACCTTTGTCTTGTACCTTTAATACTAGTTCAAAATTAATTTCTTACTATGAATTATGATATCAGCTTGAACTTAGACCGACTGATGAACTGTGAGAGACTAAATTTTTGATATTTTAGGACATCTAATTTTAGGCTGTGCTCACTCCTGTAATCTCAGCACTCTGAGAGGCTGATGTGGATGGATTGCTTGAGCTCAGGAGTTTGAAACCAACCTAAGCAAGAGTGAGATCCCCATCTCACTAAAAATAAAAAAATAAGGCAAGAGGATCACTTCAGCCCAAGAGTTTGAAGTTGCTGTGAGCTTGGACACCACAGCACTCTACTAAGGGTGACAAAGTGAGACTCTGTCTCAAAAAAAAAGACTCCAAATTCGATTTGTAGAACTTTGTTCAAGAAGCTTTAGGGAAATAATATACATGATAAATTAAAAAAAAAATAAAAAAAACAATAATCATTGTAATCTGATACAATGATACAAATTCTCATTAGTAAGCAATCTACACATCAGAACTTGGACTTTCAAATCTAGACAGAACTATATAGAATTATTATGCTTTCTCTGTCCTATAAACCAGTCGTTAAGAACAAGTCAACTCTCCTTTCTGGTTTGAAGCTTCTTATTATTTTTTTTGTTGTCATCAAATTATCACCATGATCATTATCATTGTGTCCATTATAATCATGTTCAACAAAACTATAAACAGATATCAAACTATTTAAGGACCTCATTTACTTTAGCAAAATGTTAGATGAATGATCTCTGTCATAAAGGACATAAAGAATAACCAATATTGAACAAGCACATAAATAATTAAGAGTGCACTTTCCTCCTTTAAACCCATTTATAGAAAACATCATTACAAAGAAATGTTCTTTTTAACCAAGTTATTTCTACCATGGGCAGAGGGCCAATACTGAGTGAACTCTGCTAATGTGATTGCATTGAACCCTCTACCATGAATCAAATTAAATTGTGGATGATTTCCATGGTCTCTATTCCAGCAACAGTCGTTTTTAAAACAAAATATAAGTGTGATTTGCATCACCAGGGTGAGTCAAGTGGGTCCAAGCCTAGAGGTCTGAGACCAAAGAAGTTGAACGAAGGATGTTATTTTTTTATTTTTTCATTACGCATTTTCAATTTACATACTCCTGAATATCAAATATTGTCATATATTCCCCAAAGGTCTCCTGCAATCTTAAGTGTAACTCATTGAAACTAAAAGTATAGGATCTTGCTAAAAGAGACAGGAAGAGAAAGTGGTAAGAAGAGAAGGAAAAATTGGAGAAGACTGGAGGAGAGTGAGAGGGAAATTGTGGCAAGAAAAGAATCTTTTCTTCATGTTTCTTGAGTTAATTGCGTGGGGATGTACAGATGACAGTAAACATTCCTTTTTCCTCCGTGGAGTTTAAAGCATTTTTTCTTCTTGCTAATGAATTAGAAAAACTGGGCATCAATTCAAATTTTGCTCTAATTCTGCTGACGGGAAATTTGATATCAAATAAAAGATTCATTATAAGATAAGCCTATAACAACAAAACGAAGGGCAAGTATTGCATTTCATCATAATGGAATTTTACCTCTATAAATTCCCATAACATATTAATGAATTATACAATAAAAGTACAAGTATTTGAAATTCAGGGAATTTTTATTTAAAAATTAATGGATGATGATGCATTTGTACCAGACACCATTATTGTGAGGTTTCTTTTTTCCCCTCACTGAATGTCTAAGTGGGTCTAGTCTACCCAAAGAGTCTTCCTCAACTCCTCAAAAATTGACATCTCTTAAAGAAGCAGGTGATGTTTTAGACTTCTAGAAGCCCTTCTAAGGCAGAATGTAGAATGGTTATAAATAAAGTCCAATTATAATTCCATCTCATATGATACAACTTCAATAGGCAGGGTCTTATCTATTTTTGCAAAAACAGAGGTCTTTCACAGGAACTTGAAAAATTTTATTAATTTATTTCTCACCAAATGTGAAGTTCCTTTTTATTCTGAAATAAATGCGTAAGGATCTTTTTTATATTTTTGAGACAGAACCTAAAGCTGTCACCCTGGATAGAGTTCTGTGGCATCACAGCTCATAGCAACCTCCAATTCCTGGGCTCAAGCGAGTCTCCTGCCTCTGCCTCCCAAGTAGCTGGGACTACTGGTGGCCGCCACAACATCCGGCCATTTTTTTTGTTGCAGCCGTCATTGTTGTTTGGCTGGTCCAGACTGGATTCGAACCCGCCAGCTCAGGTGTACGTTTCTGGTGCCTTAGCCCGTTGTGCCACAGGTGCCGAGCCAATGCGTAAGGATCTTGATGTGACTCTGTAAAATTGTTATCAAAAGTCATGTTCTTTATTTCTTTGTTTTTCTCATTTTAAAAAAAGGGAGGCCACATTACATAGAGAGTGAAAGGAAGCTTTAGGCCTAAGAAGGGAGAATATGATTCAGGACCTCCCACCAAAGTTAAAAACATATCTCTTATCCTTGACCTAAGAAGAAACCCTAGTAGTGAAAACAATATATAATTATGTAACCTAAGATTTCACACATAACTTTCAAATCTCTTTTTGTTTAATTGCTATAGCACTGTTATTGATTTAGGCATTGTAATCCATACTTTATTTATTAAAAAGTGGCATAAAATCTTCTATCTAAATAAATAAAACTCATCACTTGGATTTAGGAATTCCCAGCCTAAACTCTTTGCCCGTCACCCCCAGAAATAATCGCCCACTGTACTAACACGAGCTGCCTTTCCTACCACAGGCCCCAAACACCGGACAGTAAAAAGATGCATTGTCAACTCTGAAATGCACAGCAAAAGATGCATTGTCAACTCTGAAAGGCACAGCAAAAGATGCATTGTCAACTCTGAAAGGCACAGTACATTATAACTAATTGTGGCCATGCTCCTGTACCGTAGATCTCTAAAACTTAATTCTACATTTTAAATGAAAACTTGTACCTTTTGGTCAGCATCTTCCCTTTCCCCATCTCCACCCTACACACCCTCTGATAACCAGTTTTTCACTCTCTTTTTATGAGGTAAACTTTTTTTAAGTCCCTATATAAGTAGGAGCATGTAATGCTTATATTTTTGTGCCTACCTTATTGCACTTAGGTTAGTATTTCAAATACAGATATTTAATGGCCCCTCCACAAAAAGTGATCAGTTGTTGAGCTGATGGATATGTTAATTAACTTGATTGAATCTTTCTACAATGTTATATAAAGATAAAAGCAGCTGGCATAGTGACTTGCCCTGTAAGTCTAGCATTCTGGGAGGCCGAAGTAGGTGATTGCTTGAGCTCACGAGTTGGAGAGCACCCTGAGAAAAAACTAGACCGCATCTCTACTAAAAACAGAAAAACTGAGGCAAGAGGATCTCTTGAGCCCAAGAACTGCAGGTTGCTGTGAGCTATGACACCACAACATTCTACCCAGGGCGACAGCTTGAGACTATGTCTCAAATAAATAAATAAATAAATAAATTAATTAATTAAAAGCATCACACTGTACTCTATAACTATACACAATTATACTTGTCAAGTAAAAATAAATAAAAAAGAAGTTTCTGCCTAGTAAGGAGGACAGACACCTGCCAGTGCGGTGAAATAAGCAGGTAATACAAGCTCGAGTCCTGTAGGAACACCGAAAATGGCGCTGCATTCAAAACAGAGCTTGCCAGGGAGCGTACGAGAGACTGAATACTGGTGTCCCCATCAAAATTAAGCCTTTAATCCTAATTGCCCCTGTGATGCCAGGGGATAAAGGGTGTCTGGAAGGTGAAAAAGTCATGAGTAGGGGGGCACTGGTGAATGGCACTGGTTCTTTTTTGAAAGAGACCCCAGAGAGCTTTCTTGCCATCTTACAGTGAGGATGGAACACAAATTTGCCTGCCTGCAAGGAAGCGGGCCTTCAGCAGCGCTCCACCACACTGGGGCTCTGATCGAGGACTTCCAGCCTCCAGAGATGTGGGAAACAAATTGCTATTGTTTATGAAAAAAAAAAAAAAAAAAAAAAAGGTGATCTGCCATTGTGGGATTTCAGAGAAAAATCTTTGGTGGTTCCACTCTCCTTCCCTTATATTGGAAAAAAAAAAATCTATCACTGATCTTGCCGTTGCTCAGAGATTTATAAGGGAGGCCGTTAATGTGAAAATTTGCACTTTGGTAAAAGAATTTGAGGTGGAGATCCTGTGGCCTTGGGGCCACATGTGGTTCTCCTGACCCCCAAGTGTAGACCCTCAACTAAATCCACACTTCACAGAACAAATCTCTCTATGAAAACTGTGTTCTATAAAATTTGGATTCAATCAAAAGGCCACACTTAAGTAACCAGAAGGCCACATGTAGACCCAAGGCTGCAGGCTCCCCCATGACTGCTTGCAGGAATTTTTTATTTTTTTCTGTAGGATATTTTGGTGGTGGTTCCTTGGACAATAATCAAGGATTTCTAATGGGAGAAGTTACAGGTAAGGATGGAAGAGAATTTATATTTACTGAACACTTCCAGGAGGCATATATGTGATAGGAAGTTTAATCGTCACAGCATTTCTTAAAAATATATTTTATTACCTCCGTTTTATATTTAAAGATATCAGAGTTCATAAAGTTTGAGAATCTCTTCCAAATTACCCTTAAAGTAGCATAGACTAGACGAGGAACTATTATTTTTTTTCTCCCAAGTATCTTTTTTGTTTTGTTTTCCATTGTAAAGCAGCATGTAAAGTCATTCTCAGTCCAGGGACTTCTGGCTTTGACAAATATAGTGTGTGAGTTTTTAAGTCTTGCCAATTGGTTGAAAGCAACCTTGACTTTGGAGCAATAACAACATTAGGCAGCAGAGGAAGTGATGAGTTACCAGAGAAGGCTGACTGTGAAGTCAGATTTAAGGTTAAGGAGACTCCAGTGAGCAGTGAAGTGGGGCACACTCCAGGTGGAGGTAATGTCATATACAAAGGTCCAGGACACCAGTCTGTGCTATGATGAAATTAAATGAGGCTAAGAAACCAGTAAACAACCACAAAACCAAATTCCTCATAGCTGTAGTAATACTGACCAGAACAATTTTTCTGAAAATTAACAATATCCAAGGAGTATATAGATATTTTTGTAAATAGGGAATAAACTGTTCAGTAATAAAAAGAAGTATAAGAGAAAGAGATTGCCATATTCCAGGGATATTTCTATGGCATTTGTGTTGAGCCCAGAATTTAGCAGTGGTTCCATAGGAAGTTGTAATGATCACATGAAGACTGTCTCATGTTTTTAAAATAAAAGAAAATGAATGACATATTAATTTTTAGAAGGTTAAATACTAAGTGTTGAAGTATTTCTTTAGATAATTTTCTTCAGAATTTTGTAAATTTAAACGCATGGTAAAAGTTTAACAGCTGTATAGAAATAGATCTTGCTTTTGTAATTTTAAAAATTTAGAAAATGAAGTTTATATCACAGAAAGGTACTACGTAAAAAACTAATTTACATAGTCCAGAATGAATAAATATTCATTTGTCCTTTTAATTTAGACTTCTCTTCTTTAATACAAGAAAAAATACTACAGAGAAGCTCATCGTTTCTGTTTTTTCTCTTCTATACCACATTTACCATTCTCCTTAATCATTTGAAGCAGTTTTTGTTTTTTCTGTTTTTGGCTGGGACTGGGTTCGAACCCGCTACCTCTGTCATATGGGGCCAGCGCCCTACTCCTTTGAGCCACATGCGCTGCCCCAAAGCAGTCTTTGAACTTATATAATTATCACTAAATACATATTTTCCAGTATATTTTTAAGTTTATTACCATTACATATATGCATTAACAAATGCAATACATTTCTACTATGTTACTTTACAAAAAAGTATGTAGGTAATAATTACCGAATATTTACTTTTCTCTCTTTTATCTCTTCTCCTTTGAGTCTTTTTGGAATGAGAAGGAAATGAGGAACAAGGATATTTTTCAACAACAGGGAGCCCTGGTCTAATGAAGAATTAAGAACAGAAATATTTCTAAAAGTATATTGTGGAAGAAAAATGTTCTGTATTTACAATTTGATAAGGGTCAAAAATGTTCAGAAGAACAACTAATCATATGTATATAAGGTAACGACCAAATTACAATACTCAAATGCTGAGTCGGGTTGAATCTGAAAGATAATAAGTAAAAGTCAAAATGAGATTACCTTTTTTTGAAATCTACTCAGGGAGTTACTTTATTAAAGTATATTAACAGTTTTCTTGTTATCCAGACAAAATTATGTTGAATTTAGAAAAAGCATGATTTGTTTTGGTGTGGTGAAGGGCCTGGGTGCTGTGTATAGATGCTGTGGTTAACAGGAAGCTACAAATTGGAGGGGTTATTTTGTAATCTGGCTATGAACTTCTCAATGGAATATTTTTTTGTTCCAACATCTCTTCAATTTCTTAATCATTCCTTCCAAAGAGTTCTATTAGATATTATTGTTTAAACCCTGAGGGAGAAGGGTTCTATTATATATTATTATATACTATTGTTTAAACTCTTTGAAACGAATTCAGAAGGTGAATAAAATTCCCAGAGCTCTGGATAATCTGTGCCATAACAACTTGGGGATGCAATTCAACAAATCCTCTGTGGATGCCCATGTGTTCTGACATATTGAATCACCATTTTCAATTAATTAAGAAATTATTAATTAACCCTCATTAGTACAGCTTATGGTATGTCTTCCAGGACTAATTCTCTGTGGAATTAATTTACCTCATAAATATTTATTGAGTCCTTTCTCAATTCAGGTCATTACTCAGGGTTTTGTTGATATCACAAAAAATAACAGTAACAAAAATAAAAACAATCATAATAAATATATTTTTATCCTTTGGTAAGTCTCTTTTTTTATTTTCTTATTCTTTATTTCTCTCTGCTATTTTGAGTGTACATATTTTTGTAAACTCAAATATTTTCTACTTCCATAAAGATTAATGCATTTGCTCAAATTCCACATAAACAAAAAGTGATGACAAATAATCGAAAGGGCACTATATCTGTAATGTTTCAGATAGTATAAACACAAGGGTAAAAAGTCTGACATTCTGTCACATTTAAATATAACATTTATATAATAAATACTTTCCAATTTTTTCAGAACACTGTTTTGTGAAATACACATCTAAATTTTCTTTTTTCAAGAAAATTATGCTCAGAGTGTCACTCACTAGAATGTGAAATGGTACGTCATCTTAAAGGAATCATGAAGAAAAATATGAACATTCTTTTACTTTATATTAAGTATTTTCAGAATACCTTACTCTAGGATAATTTTCCCACTTATCAGCAATTAATTTCCCAGGAAACTATTATTCAACATAGCAGTTTACTGTCTGCTTCTCCAAACTACACCAATATTGAGATCATCACAGTTTTAGTGACAAATGTCATTGCTATAGGCACCACTAATTTTCAGAATATCAATTCTTATAAGTAAAAACAATTACAACTATTTGAGTTTTTCTTATAAGCTTCAATGCTCAACCACGGACCATAGTGGTCAGAAGTCTTTGTGTAGTTCACAGCTACGTGACTAAATTTAGGCCGTCTGACTGAGGTTGGGGGTCAATGGCATTTATAAGAAAGAAATGGATGCAATTCTATCTTGTCTGTTTAAAGGTAAATCATTTTACCCTTGACTTTCTCCTTTTCCCCTTCTGTTTGTTAAGAAGAAGAAAGAATTTCTACCTTAACTCTGACAAACACGATAGAGTTTTCCAACTAGTCTGATTTCATGGATGACCATAAGAAAAGTTCAAGGTTATTTGACCCATTATATTTTTACATACCTGTGTTACAGAAATTAACATTTAACCTAAGTATTGTGATAATAAACTTTGGTTTTAAAGTTTCAGCTTTTTTTTTTTTTTTTTTTTGGTCTTTAATAGAAATCTCATTCTCACGTGGCATAGTTTGTTTGAAAAAAATACCCATAATTATTTCTCTCCTTATAGTCACACCATGTTACAATGTGACTTTGAAGTTAACATCATAAATGTCTTGATGCATTTATCTTTTGCTTTCAGGTTTGGGTAGTACCTTTTAATAAACACGCCTGTGGATGAATAAGATGCCATTTTCATTCTCCATATAATCATAAAAGTTTTTTTTAATTTCAAAGTATTAGGAAAGTATAAAGATTTTGGGTTTAAACGATCACTTTTATAATGGTTGGGATTATAATTGTTATGGTCATTGTACTAAGTGTTCCCATCACCCACACAGTGTTCACTGTACCTATTAGGTAAGTTTTTGCGCATTCCCTCTTTCCCCTCCCCCTTGTTACATTCTGTTAAATTTACTTTCCTCAAAGAACAAGTGTTCTTCAGTTAGTTGCAATTTAATGGTGAATACATATGGATTTTATTTTCCCATTGTTTAGCCTTCACTCGGGATAATGGTCTCTAGTTCCACCCAAATATTTACACAAGGCATTAAGTCATCCTTTTTCATGGCTGAGTACTGTCCCATGCTATACATATACCTCATTTTGTTATTTCCCCTCATGAATTGATGGGTACTTAGGTTGATTCTGCATCTTTGCACTTGTAAATTGTGTTGCAATAAACATTTGAGTGCAAGTGTCTTTTTGATAAAACGATTTCTTTTCCTTTGGGTAAACAGTAGGGCAATTGCTAGATCAAATGGTAGGTTTACTTTTAGTTCTTTGCAGTATCTTCATACTGCTTTTCAATAGAGGATGTATAAATTTGCAGTCCCACCTTCAGTTTATAAGCAATCCTTTCTCTCTCCAACCATGCAGTCATCTATTGGTTTTGGAATTTCTAATAAAAGCCTTTCAAACTGGAGTTAGGTGATATCTCTCTGTGGCTTTAGTTTTCATATCCCTGATAATTAGTTATGTTGAGAATTTTTTCACACATATATGGGCCATTTGTCTACTTCTTTTGAAAATCTTCTGTTCATGTTTTTTTTTTTCCCCCCACTGTTTGATGGGGCTGTTTGATTTGTCCTTGCTGATTTACATTAGTTTCTTTCTTTTTTTCTTTTTATTTTTCTTTGAGTCAGAGTATTATTATGTCACCCTTGGTAGAGTCCTATGACATCACAGCTCACAGCAACTTCCAACTCTTTTGCTTAAGCGATTCTCTTGCCTCAACCTCCCAAGTAGCTGGGACTAAGGGCACCTGCCACAATGCCTGGTTACATTTTTTTTTTGGTTGCAGTTGTCATTGTTGCTTAGCAGGCTCTGGTCAGGCTTGAACCAACCAGCTTTGGTGTATGTGGCCAGCCGCCTACTCACTGAGCTGCAGGCAATGGCTACATTAGTTTCTTTCAAATATGATTATTAGCCCTTTTCCAGAAGTATAGCTTGTAGATATTCTCTCTGATGGTGTAAGTTTTCCACTTTCTCTGTTGGTTATTTCCTTGGCTATACAAAAACTTTTTAATTAAGTTTCATTCATTTATTTTCTTTGTTGTTTTGATTGCCTTTGGGGTGCTCTTCATGAATTTTTTGCATAGGTCTATCTCTAGAAGAGTTTTTCCAACATTTTCTTTGAGAATTTTTATGGTTTCATGACTTACATTTTAATCTGTTATTCATCTTGAATTAAATTTTATCAATAATGAGACATGTGGATCCTGTTTTATTCTCTATATGTGGCTGTCCAATTTTCCCAGCATCCTTTACTGAATAATGCTTATTTTCCCCAGTGTATATTTTTGTTTGCTTTGTCAAAGATACATTGGCTGTATGTGGATTGTTTTCTACTTAAACTTTCTATTCTGTCCCATTGATCTATAAATGTATTTATTTATTTTTTATTGAATCATAGCTGTGTACAATAATTCAATCATGGGGTACAGTGTGTGGGCTTGACATACAATCGGAGATATTTTATAACTTTGTTTTTGTGCCAATGCTATGCTGTTTGGGTTGATGTATCCTTGTAATATAGTCTGCAGTCCTGTAATGTGATGTTTTCAGATTTGTTCCATTTGCTTAAGATTGCCTTGGAAATTTGGGCTCTTTTCTGGTTACAAATGAAGGATAGAAATATTTTTCTCTATATCTATGAAATATGATATTGATATTTCAATGGGGATTGCACTGAATCTATAAATCACTCTGGATAGTATTGACATTTTAACAATGTTAATTCTACTGATTCAGGAGCATGGTATGTTTTTTTCACTTTTTTGTATATTCTGAAATTTCTTTTTGAAGTTTATTGTAGTCTCTTTGAAAAGATCTTTCACCTCCTTGGTTAAGTATATTCGTGGGAATTATATTTTCTTTGTGCCTATAGTGAATGGTATTGAGGCTTTGATTTGACTCTCAGGTTAACTGTCTTTGGTATATGGGTATGTTACTGATTTGTGTAGATTGATTAGGCACCCTGAGTCTGTACTAAATTTGTTTATCAATTCCAGAAGTCACTTGGGACAATCTTTGGTATTTTCTAGACGTATGATTATATCTTCAGAAAATAATAGTTTGACCACTTCTTTCCTGATTGTAATACATATAATTTATTTATCTTGCCTGATTGCTCTGGGTAGGATTTTCAGCCCTCGGTTGAACACAAGTGGTGACATAGGGAACCCTTGTCTTGTAGCAGTAGTTAGTGAGAATATTTTATGCTTTCTCTGATTCCGTCTGATGCTAGCTATGTGTTTGTCCTACATGGGTTTTATAATTTTAAGATATGTTCATTCTGTGCCTAGTTTGTTGATTTTTTTAATCATGAAAGGGTGCTAAATTTTGTTGAATGCTTTTTTTCTGCAACTATTGAGATGATCACACGAACTTTGTTTTTGCATCTGTTAATGTGGTCAATCACATTTATGAATTTATGTACATTAAATCATCTTTGCAACCTAGGATGGAGTCTACTTGGTCATGGAAGCCTATATTTTTGATGTGCCATTAAATTTTGTTTGTTAATATTTTACTAATAATTTTCTATTTGTATACATAAGAGATATTGGTCCATAGATCTATTTTTCATAGAATCCTTTTCTGGCTTGGTTCAAGCTAATACTGGCTTTGTAGGCTGAATAGGGAAGGACTTCTTCCTTCTCTACATTATGGGATATGTTCCGCAGTGTGACAACCAACTCTTCCGTGTAGGTCTGATAAAAAGCTGTGATCCCATTTGGTATAGGAACACTTTTATTTTTTTTATTTATTTATTTATTTTTTTTTTTTTTTGAGACAGAGCCTCAAGCTGTCACCCTGGATAGAGTGCTGTGGCATCACAGCTCACAGCAACCTCCAATTCCTGGGCTCAAGCGAGTCTCCTGCCTCTGCCTCCCAAGTAGCTGGGACT
>CAUYRH010095314.1:0-16820 GCA_963574655.1 Perodicticus potto | reverse complement strand
TTTTTTTTTTTTTTTTTGAGACAGAGCCTCAAGCTTTCACCCTGGATAGAGTGTGGTGGCATCACAGCTCACAGCAACCTCCAATTCCTGGGCTCAAGCGAGTCTCTTGCCTCCGCCTCCCAAGTAGCTGGGACTACAGGCGCCCGCCACAATGCCCGGCCATTTTTTGGTTGCAGCTGTCATTGTTGTTTGGCAGGCCCAGGCTGGATTCGAACCCGCCAGCTCAGGTGTACGTGGCTGGCGCCTTTGCCCGCTGAGCCACAGGCGCTGAGTCAGAATATTCCTTTGTTGCTTGGACTACAGTGCAGTCATCATAGCTCACTGCAACCTCAAACTCCTGGGCTCAAAGAATCCTTCTGCCCCAGCCTCCCAAGTAGCTGGAACTACAGGTGCTTGCCACCGCGTCCAGCTAATTTTAAAACTTTTTTTGTGGAGATGTGGTCTTACTATGTTTCATAGGCTGATCTCAGAACTCCTGGGCTCAAGTGATCCTTCTGCCTTAGCCTCCCAAATTGCTAGGATTTTAGATGTCAGGCTGTCTTAAACTCCTGAGCTCAAGGGATCTCCCACCTCTCCCTCCCAGAGTAATAGGATTACAGGTGTGAGACACTATGCTGGCCTCCCCCAGGATTGTTAAGAGTGGTATGTACCTGCTCTTTAGCTCTAGTCCTTTATACTCTACTGAAATTGTACTGGGAAGTTCACTAATCATCTACTAATTGCTGGATCCAGTGGTATTTTTTCAGCTCTGATCTTCCTTAACCTTTTTGAGGTACTTAACACTATGAAACACAATGTTCTTCTTGAAAGTTTCTCCTTCCCTAAGCTTTAGTGACTTCATTCTCTCCTGACTTCCTTCCTCATTTACAGGTTATCTACCTTTACTGACCTTTAAATAATGGTGCTTTCTAGGATTTTGTCCTTGGCTCTTTACGTAGTTTTCTTGAGTGACCTTATTCA
This sequence comes from Perodicticus potto, assembly GCA_963574655.1. Taxonomy (NCBI): domain Eukaryota; kingdom Metazoa; phylum Chordata; class Mammalia; order Primates; family Lorisidae; genus Perodicticus; species Perodicticus potto. The sequence continues at coordinate 15,860 of CAUYRH010095314.1, read as the reverse complement.
TATTCAGGACTTCAGTTGCCATGGGATTCTGGGCCAGATTTCTTTCCTGAACTTCAGACATTTATCTCTGAACACTGGAGGATTTCTTTTGGATATCCTAAAGGTGTCTTTTATTCAGCATGTTCCAAATGGAACTCTTCATCTTCGTTCCGGCAAACCTACTTTTCTCTCTCCAATTCCTTACTTTATTTAAGGTATCATCTTCTACCCAGTCACAGAAGAGAGATATTTGGGAATCATTTGAGACTTCCCGTTCTGTGTCCCTCTACCCTACTCTGTCCTAACCTAAATAAAACAGTGATCAAATTTTGTACAGTTCCATTTCAAATCCTTTCCTTTCTTTCCATCCCAAAACTACTTTCTTAGCTCAAATTCCATTATTTCGTAATGTGTTGTATAACTGTAATGGTATCCCAGTTGGTACTCCTCCCCTCTGTCTTGCTGCCTTCTTTTTCACTACTGCCAGAATGCCCTTTCTTTCTTTCTTTTTTTTTTTTGAGACAGAGACTCACTATGTCGCCTCGGTTAGTACCCTGGTGTCACTCCTCACAGCAGCCTCAAACTCTTGGGCTTAAATGATTCTCTTGCCTCAGCCTTCCAAGTAGCTGGGACTACAGGAGCCCACCACGATGCCTGGCTATTTTTGTTTGTCTTTTTTGTTGTTGTCATTGTTGTTTAGCAGACCTGGGCTGGGTTTGAACCCACCAACCCCAGTGTATGTGGCCATTGCCCTAACCACAGAGATATGGGCACTGAGCCAAGAATGCTCTTTTTAAAATTAAAATATCTCCATAAAATCTCGTCATTCCGAAGCTTACCTCTCAATGGTTTTCCATTGTCTTTGAGGTGAAATCTGTTTTCCTTACCATGACATGCAATCATGTCCTGCCATCATTCTTCCAAGGTAGAGAGTAGTACCCTGGCCATATGGAATTGTTTTGAGTTCCTTAAATGCATCATGTTCTCTCAAGTTTCTACTTTATTTCTCCTCTGTCTGTAAAATTCGTGTTCCCATCAGTCTAATTCTTATGGCCCTGAACTCCCAGTTCAAGTGTCATTTCCTTCAGGAATCCTTACCTAGACTCCCAGGCTTCCTTTTTGCTTTGCTTCATACACCTTTATCTGCATCAATTGCACTATATTAATGTGTTGGGTTACTTGTGTGTCTCCCTCACTGTATTTTATTTAAATTGCTTCAGTAAAGAGACTGTGAGCCTTTCTTTTTTCTTTTCTTTTTTTTTTTTTTTGCAGTCTTCTTGGCCGGGGCTGGGTTTGAACCCTCCACCCCTGGTATATGTGGCTGGTGCCCTACTCCTTTGAGCCACAGGCGCCACCCAAGACTGTGAGCTTTTCATCTCCATCCTTAGTGCTGTACAAATTTGGCACAGGGTAGGGAATAAAAATTGCTTGTTGAATGTATTAATGATTGGGAAAGGTATGTGGTCAGTGGCAGTACTGGGATCAGGATTCAGAACCCACATTCTTCTCCTTTAATGGCAGCAATTTTTTTTTTTTTTTTTTTTTTTGCAATTTTTGGCCGGGGCTGGGTTTGAACCTGCCACCTCTGGTATGATATGTTCACATAATTGAATATTCAAAGGATGCAAAAAGATACACAGTGAAAAATCTTGTGCTCACCCCAGCCACCCTTTCCCTTTTACTGAAGGCAATAAATATTAACAGTTTCTTGTATCTAGATCTTTCCAGAGATGATATGTGCATTTAGGAAATTAACTCAGCAAATATTTATTGAGTACCTTCCATGTGCCAGGTACCATACTAGGCTATGGGAGTAAATGGAACAAAACAGAAAAAAATCTTCTTTTTATGGAGCCTAAATTCTATATACAGAGGGGACCAAAAAATGTATATACATTTTATAAAAAGGGAAAAAAATGTATTAAGATTGTATTAGTCATGTTTGACTTTTGCAATTATAAGAAGTGCTCAAATGTTACTTGTATTCATTTTTTGTTATTGGTATATAAGGAGCATTACAATTTTAATGCATCCCCCCCTTTTTTTTGAGACAGAGTCACATTTTGTCACCCTCGGTAGAGTGCTGTGGTGTCATAGCTCACGGAAACCTTGAACCCTTGGGTTCAAGCAAGCCTTTTGCCTCAGCCTTGCCAGTGTCTGGGACTAAAGGCACCTGCCACAATGCCCAGCTGTTTTTTTTTTTTTTTTAAGAGGTGGGGGTCTTATTCTTGCTCAGGCTGTTCTCTAACCCATGAGCTCAGGCAGTTCACCCACCTTGGCCTTCCATAGTGCTAGGATTACAGGTGTGAGCCACTGTGCCTGGTCAGTTTTTTTTCTTTCTTAAAATAAATGTACATTTTTTTTTTTTTTTGGCACCTGCTGTATCTTATTCCCTCATTTGAAAAAAAAAATTAAGTGAGGAAATGATATATACTCTGTTCTGCACCTTTGTTTTACTTATTATGTCTTAAAAATTAATCCATATCAGTGCATAAAAACCTTATTATTGAGAACTCAAATGTATTAACAAGAAAAGAACAAATGATCCTGTCTCAGAGTGGGCAAGGGACTTGAAGAGAAACTTCTCTGAAGAAGACAGGCACATGGCCTACAGACATATGAAAAAATGCTCATCATCCTTAATCATCAGAAATGCAAATCAAAACCACTTTGAGATATCATCTAACTCAAGTAAGATTAGCCCACATCACAAAATCCCAAAACTATAAATGTTGGTGTGGATGTGGAGAAAAGGGAACAATTCTGCACTTTGGGAATGTAAACTAATATGCTCCTTTTGGAGGTCACTTAGGGATCTAAAAATAGACCTTGCATTCGATCCTACATTTTCTCTTTTAGATATATATCCAGAAGACCAAAAATCACATTATAACAAAGATATTTGTACCAGAATGTTTATTGCAGCCCAATTCATAATTGCTAAGTCATGGAAGAAGCCCGAGTGCCATTGATCCACGAATGGATTAACAAATTGTGGTATATGTACATAATGGTATATTATGCAGCCTTAAAGAAAGATTTTACCTCTTTCATGTTTAAATGGATGGAGCTGGAACATATTCTTCTTAGCAAAGTATCTCAAGAATGGAAGAAAAAGTATCCAATTTACTCAGCCCTACTATGAAGCTAATATATAGCTTTCATATGAAGGCTATAACCCAATTATAGCACAAGAATATGGAGAAACGGGCAAGGGAGGGGAGGCGAGAGGATGGGTAGAGGGAGAGTAATTGGTGGGACCACACCTACGGTGCATATTAGAAGGATACAGATGAAACTTACTAAATACAGAATATAAATATCTTAACACAATAACTAAGAAAATCCCATGAAGGCTATGTTAACCAGGTTGATGAAAATATTTCAGATTGTATCTGAAACCACTACATTGTACCCCATGATTGCATTAATGTACACAGCTATGATTTAATTAAAAAAAAAAAAAAAGGCAAGAACTTCTCTTTAGTCTGTCCTTCATGGGCTGAACACTGGGCTGGCTACTACCCTACCCAAATGACCCCCCAAAAAACTATCTGAAGAAAAGGGTGAATAAAAAGTCATAAGATACCTGTTTCACATCATATGGACCAAAGAGCTTTTGTGTGATTCTCAGTAACTTTCTAAGCACATTTATTGTAAATATAGTATGCAAGATAATCAGAAGGAAGAATTATAAACATACATATAAATGTATACAGACTTGTGTCCCATAATGACATTCTGGGCAACAGTATGATGGTAGTCCCATAAGTTTATAATGGAGCATGTGTAGCAGCTGATGGTGGCATTGCAGATCAAGTGGGGAGAATGGCTGAGATTCAGGAATCGTGCCAAGAAGTTTGTTTTTTTCATATGAAAAATTATATATACATAAAAATATGTATATGATCTAGGTTTACCTAAGTGCACTCTGTGATGTTTCCACAATGACAAAATTGCTCAATGATGCAAAGAAAGTATGACTCTATACACACACACAGACACACACACAACCCCCTCCTCCATGAAGGACCCTCTCTATCTAGCCATTCTCACTAACAAGATTCCTAAGAAGGGTGTGGTTTAATCTGGGGTTGTAATCAACACTTGTAATCCAGAGTTGCCCATAATCAGCAAAGCATCTTGGGCAAAAGTCTGGAGTCTCTGTAATAGGATCAGGGCTGACCTACCCCAGTTCTAGTGCTGATTCTCTGGGCTACCTGCTTCTCTACCGGCGTGCTCCAGATCTACTCCCCCTCTGTCCTGTCCCTTTAGCTCTGTGGGTTGTTGAGTCTGCCCCCCCAACCATATCCCATAGGTAGTCATGTCAGTGCAACTCGCAAATGTGCATCTCCCTTTAACCTCATGAAATTTGAAAAGACCACGTCAAAGGCTCCAGTGTTGCTTCCTCATCCAGGAAAGAAAATAAGGAATCTTTACTGGTGCTTTAATGAGGAACTGATCATCTTTCCCAGAGAAAGATAATGACAAAACCCAAAAAAGCAATCCATCTGCCTTCTGATTGCAGGGATTGAAATGTGGGTGAGCCAGGGGACAGGGACAGCTAAGAGTTTGTTGCATCAAAGAACAAGATGCAGAGTCCAGAGAGTTCTCAGCACTCCAGAATTATCAACTGTTCATTTCCGATTTCATATTAACTGTGAAACCCATTCAACAATAGATGTCAGATAAGCCATCATTATCAATAAGCAAACATTTCCAGGTGATGGAATTATGGGAAAACAGAGGGAGTAACAAAAGAATAAAACTATAAACTATAGGAGGGGAGGGGGAATGATGGGTGGAGGGAGGGTAATTGGTGGGACCACACCTAGGGTGCATCTTATAATGGTACATGTGAAATTTACTAAATGTAGAATATAAATGTCCTAACACAATAACTAAGAGGGTGCCGTGAAGGCTATGTTAACCAGTTTGATGAAAATATTTCAGATTGTATATAAAACCAGCACATTGCACCCCATGATTGCATTAATGTACACAGCCATGATTTAATTAAAAAAAAACTATAAACTACAAAAGGGGGTAGGGGTTCTAGCTCAAATGGTTGCCCACCTTGAGCAAATAGATAAGTGATTATCTCAAAGTTGAAAGAAGCAAGTCTTGGATATATGTTATACCTAAGGTCTAAGCAGGGGTGCAGATGATATAGCAAGAAAGAACAATTAGAGGATTAATTAATTAAGGTTCTGTTTATACTTCTATTGTCAGTGCTAATTATTTGTTGGTTTGAAGTAAGCTTCCCATCTTCATTTCTGGTTTTCGGTAAATGATAACATACTCGGCTTTCCACAAGTTGTTTCTCAGGATTGTATTTGCAGCATCAGCTCATATTTTCACATGTTAAAGGTAATATTCAAGAAAGCTAAACTCACTGAAGCTAAAAATGCCATTTTAGTCTTTAAATAAGAAGTACGTTATTGTTACTGTTTTCTTGCTTCAGACTTTAGCGTCTGTCTGGTTTTATATCAGGGACACAGTTTTCCTTCAACTTTTAAGAACGCACAATGGTTAAGTTCTTTGGAAGAGGATGAGTCAGCAAAAGTTCCCCCACGCAGCATTTGTGAACTGTCAAATCCACTTTACAAAAGACTCCCATCCTGAGTCCTACTGTGTCCCTCCTCGGGCATTTCTGATGCCAGCACACACCTCTAGGCAGGAGACAGACTCAACTGGCAAATCCAGAGACAGCCTTACAAGGAGGAACTGGTGATGGAATCAGCTTCCTTATACTCATGATTATTAATTTCTCCCTTAAAAAAGAGTAGCAGCTATTCTTTTTTGTTTGATTTCTTACAGTTGCCCTCAGCCTTACACTCTGAGAGCAATATTGTTCTAATGTACACAATCTTGTAAGAGTTGTCAGGATCTATGTGGTAGGGGGGAAAGGGATGTGGGGAGCCTGGTAGGGGATAAATGAAGATCTTCATCAGTAATGTCTCAGGAATATACCTGGGGTGGGGAAGAAACCCAATTTCTAAAAAGCAAAGAAATTAAGGTTCTGGATACAGTAGTTTTGATTACTGAAAGAAAAAGTGTGTGTAAATGGGAGGAGGGGTGGAAGGGAAGAGACTGCAGAGAAATCACAGTTTGTGAGAAATTTGACATAATTTCATTCCTGAGTATTATTTTTGGAGATATTTATGTTTTTTTAACCAAGAATGCAAGAGAATCTAATCAAACCCATCCTCCTTTAAAGCAAGACCTGAAGAAATTGACATTTGTTTCTTTCTTTTGAAGATTTTTTTTTCCTTAAATGGAAAGTTGTCTGTGGTACATCTTATTTTAGAATCTCTAACTTTATCTTCTCTCTCTCTCTTTTTTAATTAGAACTATTGGCTGATTCGTGATTTTGTTATTTCTGGCCACATTTAGATTGGCCTTTGGAGTCAGATGCTAAAGGTGGTGATTCCGTAAGCAGAGGGATGGAGTCACTGCCCCTATAACCCTCATTTGTGAGTCAAGATGAAGTTCTGAAGGACAGGAGAGAGGGGCGGGGGTGGCCAAGGACAAAATCTTCTGAGTAAAATCAGACATGACAAGAAGACTAGAGTTGCCATCTGCTGGAGGATGGGAAGAATGACATTTGACACTCAATTACTATATCAGCAAGAGCAAAGCTAAACTCACAATCATTCGTACTGTCTACTGCCAGTTAAAGGATAAAAACTTGTAAAGGTGTGTTGTTATTTCAGCACGAAAGTTTTTGGATAATGTAGAAAATATATACAGGAAATAAAAAATAGCATCCTCGTCCCCTAACTTGCATCCTGCCTACTCTCAGAAGAGATGGTGAATATTCTTTTGTGCCCTTTCAAATACCAGCAAGTTCCTTCAACATGTATTTCTGACTTTTACTGCTGTGGCTTTTAAAATGATGATGGGGTTTCTTCTATGAGTATGCCTAGTCATTGCTTCCAGATTTTCTTTCCGCTTACGTAACATGACCAAATGCATGAAGCTCACTTAGGTTCAATATAAAGAGCACTGGACTGGGGATCAAAGCGTCAGGTGGATAATCTGTTTGCCTACCAGCTACCAATGTAACCATAAGCCAATAACTTGACTACCCTGGGTCATGGTATTTTAAGCTGTAAAATTATAAATGCTATGGAGGATGGGCTGCAGAATCCTAATGATCTCCAAGATCCTTCTGAACATTTTTTTAGTGCTAAAATTTTGAAAATATATAAGCGTTCCAAACTCTTGTAGCATGTAAAACATGAATATTCAAGCTAAATTCTCATCATTGCTTCTACTAAATGCAGAAAAGCTGTATCTAATGGCCTGATTAATCAGCAGTAACCATCTTCTTTGCCAATAAAGAAACAGAATGTTTGCCCCCTTCTCAAATTGTAGACAAAGAGCCAGTTATTTAAACATAATTTTTCTGATGCTGTTTCTGTTGCAGCATCTGACATTCCAAAGGTCCCTGATTGGGAAAACTATAAAACACAACAAAAAACAGTTTTAAGAATGACATAGTTAGCATAGTAAGTAACCTCAAAGACTAGAAGCAGAAACAGAGCTTAAAGGATTCTCCTAAACTTGAATGTCTAGTGCAGGGATGAAATGGATCAGAGTATTTAACTGGCAAATTCAGAAACAAACTCATCCTTCTTTCTGTAGCTATAAATCCTACATATCTACACCATTCAAGTCAGGTGTCGCCTTCACTCCAATCAATTCTTGTTCCTTTCAGCCCAGAGTAATTCAGTGTGGGAACACTAAAGTGTTAATGTGTGAAAACCTCACTTGGCAAGTGACACAGACATCCTTTCATTCACTTATTAATTTTACAAATGGTTAATGAATACATTTTTACCGCCCTGCATTCTTTTAAGTAGAACAGAAGCATTAAGATTCCTTCTCTCATAAGGTTTATGTTGTAGTTCAAGAGGGGGAAAACATTGTATGTTTATACAGGAAAATAATATGCAGTAATAATATGTTCAAGGCAAAATATTAAAATGTGTGACAGGATAATGGCCTGATACCTTCTTTAGACTGAGTGGGAAAGGAAGACTTCTCTGTAGAAGTAACCTCTAAATTGAAACTTGATCTCAAGACACAAAATCAATGTAGAGAAATTAGTAGCATTTCTATTTACCAAGAATGATGTAGCTGAGAACCAAATCAAGAAGGCAATCCCATTTACAATAGCTACAAACAAAAATAAATGAAATGCCTATGAATATAGTAGACCAATTATATTGAAAGATCTCTCTATGAGGAAAACTACAGAACACTGATGAAAGAAATTATAGATGACACAAACAAATGGGAAAAAATCCCATGCTCTGACTGGAAGAATTAATATATTTAAAATGACCATGCTGACCAAAGCAGTCTATAGGTTCAATGCAATCCCAACCAAAATACCAACATTAAGTTTCAAAGAATTAGAAAAAGCAATTCTACATTTCATATGGAGCCATAAACGAGCCTAAATAGCCGTAGCTATCTTGAGCAAAAACAACAAAACTGAAGGCATCACATTGCTTAACTTCAAATAATATATAACGGTGTAGTAGCTAAAGCAGCATGGTACTGATGTAAAACCAGACAAATGGATTAATGGAACAGAATAGAGAACCCACAATTAAAGTCACATATGTACAGCCAAATGATCATTGAAAGGCCAACATGAACCTACTCTGGGGAATAATGCTGTCAATAAATGTGAAAATTGGATAGCCATATGCTGAAGAATAAAACCGGACCCCTATCTCTCACCATACACAAAAAATCAGCTCAAAATAGATTAAAGACTTGAATTAAAGGCCATAAACTATAAAAATATGAGAAGAAAATCACAAGAAAACTCCTCTGGACATTGGTGTTGGAAAATAATTCATGGCTAGGAACAGAAAAGCACAGGAAATAAAATGAAACAAATAGATAAATGAGATTTAATTAAATGCAAAACTTTCATACAGCAAAAGAAATAATCAACAGAGTACACAGACAACATGAGAAATCGAGACAATATCCACATCACATCCAATAAAGGATTAATATTCAGAATTTACAAGGAATTCAAAAAGCAACGATCAAGCAAATGATTTGTTTGTACCAACAAAATGAAACAAACCCACTAAAATTTGGGCTAAGGATAGAAGTAAACATTTTTCAAAAGAAGATATACAAATGGGCTCGGCATCTATAGTACACTGGTTATGGTGCCAGCCACATACACAGAGAATGGCGGGTTCAATCCCAGGCTGGGACTGCTAAACAACAATGACAACTGTAACAAAAAATAGCCAGGTGTTGTGGTGGGTGCCTGCTACTCTGGAGGCTGAAGCAAGAGAATCACTTAAGCCCAAGAGTTTGAGGTTGCTGTGACCTATGTCACCACAGCATTTTACCGTGGGTGAAATAGTAAGACTCTATCTCAAAAAAAAAAAAAAAAAAAGAAAGAAAGAAAAGAAAAGAAGATAAACAAATGGCCAAAAAGCATATGAAAAATGCTCAGCATCACTCATCATCAGAGAAATGCCAATTAAAGCCACAAGAAGATATCTTACATCAGTCAGAATGGCTGTTATAAAAAAGACAAAAGTAACAGATACTGGAAGGGATGCAGGGAAAAGGGAACTCATGTACCATTGGTGGGAGTATAAATTAGTGCAACCTCTATAGAAAAGGGTACGTAGATTTCTCAAAGAACTGAAAATATGACTACCATACAATCCAGCAGTTCCACTATTGGGTACCTACCATAAGAAAAGAAATAAATACATAAAAAGACAACTACACTTGTATGTTTATTGCAGTACTATTCACAATAGCCAAGATGTGGAATCAACCTACGTATCTGTCAACAACAGATTGAATTTAAACATGTGGTAGATATACACAATAGATATTCAGCCAATAAAAAGAATGAAATCATGCTTTTGTAGCAATGATGTTCCAATGTTCCAATGGCTGGAACTGGAAGCCATTATCATAGCTAAGACAACTCACTCACAGAAAGACAAATACTACTCATTCTTACTATAGGTAGGAGATAAATATTATGTAGAGAAGGAAGCAGAGTGTGGAATAATGAGAATCAGAAGGGTACCAGATGCGTGAGGCAGTGTGTAATGGAGGTTGAGTGGTGGGTACCATGTGCATTGCTCCAGTGATGGATGCACTGAAAGTCCTGACTTCATCACTATGCAATTTCAATATAACAAATTTGCACCTGTACCCCACACATATATACAAATAAAAAATAAATGGAAAATACAACAAAACAAAAACCAAGTTAGATTACAAAGCTATATTTTATGTTTTTATTTATATTTATTTACTTATTTAAAGACAGAGTCTCAGTTTGCTGCCCTCAGTAGAGTGCTGTGGTATCAAAGTTCACACTAAGCTCAAACTCCTGATCTCAAGCAATTCTCTTGCCTCAGCCTCCCAAGCAGCTGGGACTATAGGCACCCTCCACAATACCCAACTATTTTCAGAGACAGGATCTCATTCTTGCTCAGGCTAGTCTCGAACCCATGAGCTCAGGCATTCCATCCGCCTCGGCCTCCCAGAGTCCTAGGATTACAGGCATGAGCCACTGTGCCCGGCCCTACAAAGCTATTTTTTAAACAACTCCATCTACTGAAAGAAAACAGTTTAGGATGAATATTTTAAAAAGCATACTTACAAGTGTCTCATTTAACTGTATATGTAAACCCATGTTATACAACCCTCCAAAAGAAACATGTTGTAATTAAAAATAATTAAAAATAATTGAAACTTGAGTGATCAGAAGGAGATGGCTATGCAAAGATGGGGGGAAGGACATTCACAAAACAGCTTGGCATGGGGGAGGAATCAAAGGAAGGACTGAAGCTAGAATAGGGATAATCAGAAATAGGGATAGTAACAGCAAGAGAAGAGGAGGAAGGTGGGAAAACATCAAGAGGATTTGTAGTCTCAAGGTCATGCTAAAACAGGAGGATTTTATTCTAAGGATTCTAGAAAGCCAATTGAAGCAAAGAATTATGTTCTCTTTTCGTGTAAAACGGTCTCCCCACCTCCAAGAGTTAATATCTTACTTTTTTTTTTTTAATTTCTCACAACTCCTATGTCACCTAAACCTTTGCACATAGAAAAGTATTTAGTAATCAGCTGCTGATTGGCTGGACGATTGGGTAGTGTATGAAATCTTTAAGTTAGTAAATATGTTGAGTAGGGACTTAGCCCCAGGATATTCAGAGAACCTGATGATTGCAGTCCTGGGCCTCAAGTTCACACTAGGGCTGAGGAAATGAGCTCAGCATGGAGGCAGCATGCCCTCAGAGGCCTGACTTGAATCTGAGACTCCTGAAAAGGCCTCATTCTGGGTAGGAGCAACCCACAAAGAACCAGGGGAACCCCTGTCAGCTTCGAAGCAAAGCACATCACTTAATTTTGGAGAGAGGTTTTCACTGTCCTTGTACTCATGCATCACACAGCTTTAATTGAAACTTTGGAACAGGTAAATCTGTCATAATTCCTGGTGTTCACGCTCAAAAGAGTATCTTTGTATAAAAGGGCATCCTGACTAATGGGGGGAGGGGTTTAATTCAGAGGTTACTCAATATTTTCTCTCTCTCTCTCTCTCTTTTTTTTTTTTTTTTTTTTTTTGTTGTTGCAGGTTTTTGGCTGGGGCTGGGTTTGAACCGGCCACCTCCAGCATATGGGGCCGGCCCCCAACTACTTCCAGCCACAGGCGCCACCCAGTATTTTCTCTTTTGATGCAAGCCCCTGTGTTACATGCTCACTTTTGACTGGAGGGGGAAATCCTGAATTACAGCTTTAAGGGAAGCCAGAGCAATCACGACGTCCTTAAACATGACAACTGGGATGTCTCTAATGTTAGCTGAGATTGAGTAACCTGTCTTTTTTTTTTCATCCTGAGCTCTAGAAAAGGCAAATCCTTAGAAATCAGCAAAGAATTAGAGGAAAATACCATTCTCCTCCTTCTGCCCCGCTCCTACTGATCTAAGGGGTTTTGTAAGCTACGATGGAAGGAACTTGCGTCTTGAAACCTCAGAAAGCTGCCAGGAACTTTTTAATTCTCTCAGATAGTCTTCGTGCTAAACCATACACATGAATTCACTAATAGCAGAGGAGGAGGAGGAATAGGGGGAGAAAGGAGAAGGAGGAAAAAAGAAAAAAACACAAAGAAAAGGATTACGAAAAAGAACGAAAGTATGGAAAGAAGAGAAGCTGGCAAGAGAGAAGGTCAATGATAAAAGACCACAGATTCTGAACGACTGCAGAGACTGTAACTTCCTAAGCATCTGGGACAGTGCCTGATACACAACAGATTCTTTAAAGAAAGAAAAGAAGAAAATAGGAAAATAAGAGAAGTTGAAAATGTGAGATAGCAGGCAAACAAGAAAAAAAAAGGAGGGAAGAGGAAAAGCTTGAAATGAAGAAGGAGATCTGGGCAATGATTTCTTTATCTGAGGGCACGTCAGAATCACCTGCTAGAGAATCCCCTTGGAAACACAGATTTCCAGGCCTTCCATTACCTTGAAGCTCAGGGTGGGGTTAGGGTGTAGCCCTGGAAACGAACAAAAGTCAAAACCAAAACCTCTCCCAGGAGATGCATGCACAGTCAGATTCGGGATCCCTTGATCTAGATAAAAAGACAATGAGAAGAAAGATATGGTCGGTGGGCAGTGACAGGCTGTTGGCAGCACTACCATGGATACTCCTCAGAGTCGGGGTATGTGGGGTGCTACTACCAGTCACCCACTTCTCTTCAAGGAGGTGGCTCATTTTTCAAGAACCAGCGTTCTCCTCCTGTTAAACTGGTCCCTCATTTTGTCTGTTCCCAAATCACATGTCATTTGTCTGGAACGGCAAAGGCTGGATCTCAGAGGGAATTACATGGGAAAGGGAGATTCTCCTTTGCCAGTAGCCCAGGACGGGGGGATGGGTGTGGGTGTGGGGATATCCCTGCCCCGCCCACACTGTCTTGGATTTTGAGCTCGTCCTGGTTGATTTTGGAGTATGGTCCCGCGAGTGGCACCTGGTCGGGAGAGATTCTCCCACGTGCTAAGGAACTAGCAAAAGTTACTGGGGTTTCAGGAAAAGAACAAGGAGGCGCTGGCCCCCATCTCCCCTGACACGCGTTTGGGATCATCACCGTAACGCACGCAGTGGCAGGCGGCGTCCAGGGAGCGCGTCTGCGCCTGGACCAGGCTGGCGCATGGGGCTCCCCGCCGCCTCCGCTGTCCCCACGCGCCGGGATCCCGGGGGCGGCAGCCAGCCCCGCGGGGAGCACAGCCGCCCAGGCAGGGGAACAAGTGCCTCTGGGGATTAAATCTGCGTGGGCCCGAACTGTGTGTTACTATGACAATGGTAAATGGGTTCACTGGCTTTCAGGGAAGTGGCTCCGCGCAGACAGAGCTGAGGAAGGCACATCCCTCTCCAGTTCCAAAGTACACACGGACTCATTCATGGAACCGTTTCTATGCCATAGAAAACAAGGGACATAGGGAAGCCAGTATATTACGTAGTTGTAATTGCCGGGCGTTTTATTGACAATGACCAATACTGAGTTTGATTTAGTGGCACCAACTAATAAAAGCCTAGTAGTAGGCTAGAAAGAAGAAAATTAAGCATGCTTATCAGATGGTAATTAATTTGCTCTCTTGAAAGAAAAATAATTTGCTAAGTGTTCTTCTCATAAAGTGGTTCTGTGAAATTCTACACATACCAGGAATGGCTCAAATCTCGTCTTAAAAAATACACCAACATTTAGAATTATGTTTTGTTCTGTTGTTGTTTTCTCAGCAAGAGGAATATCCACTCTACTCTGCAGCCTAATGCAGGTTTTTTTTTTTTGTTTTTTTTTGTTTTTTTTTTTAGTAAATAAAATACAGCACACCTTCAGAAGAGCTGTAGCTTTTCCCAGAATATAGATTACCTACCATGCCAAAGCCAGCCAGGCAAAACATGTTAGCGGAAATAAGGTATTGATTAAATACAGTCACAGTAAAGACTAAACTTACATTAATATTTCCCACTGCTGGTGATTTAACATTTTATCATTCATCAGAGCCCAGTAGTGCACACATACACACATTCCCCAAAACTAAACCTATTCACAATTAAGTAGTCTTAGAATATATAGCCTTCTGATACATCACACAAGATGGATTTTTTTAACCCTAACATCATAGGCCTTAAAAAAATTATTCCACAATTTCCCTGGCTGTGGTTCATTTACATACATTTTATGAACATATTATACATCACAAATTATTTTAAAGTATGCTGTTCAATGAAGAAATAACATACTCAAAACAAAGCATTGGTTCTAACACACTTCTTTCACTTCATTTCTCCATGCACCTCTCCCAGCATCTGTACTTTGCCCAATATATACTTCCCGGGAGGTATTTCTTTTCCTACTAGCCAAGATTTGTTTGGTCCAGGACCTTCTCACCACCAATCGAGGGAGTAGAGCCATCCCCCAATTTTTTTTTTTTTTTTTTTTGAGATTGAGTCTCAGTCAATTGTCTTGGATGGAGTGCTGTGGCATCATCATAGCTCATAATAACCTCAAATTCCTGGGTTCAAGTGATCCTCTTGCCTCAGCCTCCTGAGTATGCGGGACTATGGGCATGCACCACCATGCCTAACTAGTTTTTTTTTTTTTTTCTTTTAGTAGAGACAGGGGTCTCACTCTTGCTCAGGCTGGTCTTGAACTCATGAGGTGAAGCATTCCACCTGACGTGGCCTCCCAGAGTGCTGGGATTACTAGCATGAACCACTGCTTCTGGCCAATGTCTTTTTCCCAGGGCTTTCTACCCCCTCTCCATGTGAAATCCCCAACTCTCTCAATTGAATCTCCAAGGCCTCCTACCTTTCCTTTTTTTTTCTCCAGGAGGCCTTTCCATTCTATTTTACACACTATAGATTTCTACCTGGTAAGTTCTCAAATTCTTCCATGTTATATCTGTCATAAACTTTTTCTATATATTTTTTCAATCATTTTACACGGGGGTATGTCAGAGAAACTACTAGGTCAAGTTTATATGTATATTATCTATCAGTGCCATCTACGCTATTAAAAACTTCAATAAATATTTGAATGAGTGAATGAAATTCTGATATCGGCCTACTCTGATGGACTCAGTTGCTCAATACAGTTCCTAGGGTTATCCTTTTCCTTTCCTTAAAAAAATGAAATGTGGACACATAGTTTGGATCCAGATTAAAACAAACCTAGTATCTTTAGAAAAGGAGAAATTTTATTTTAATTTTTTTAAGCAAGAAACTAAGTTTATTGGGGAAGAGCAAGATAGGTTTATAAAGTAAGAAAGTTTACAAAGCAGGATGTGTTCACCATAGACAGTAAGCAGGCCTTCATTGCCAGGACAAGTAGGCAAAGAAGCCAAAATGGAGAAATTTTAGGAATAATTAAAGACATTTAAATATGGATTGTGGATTAGATAATATTAAAGAAATGTCATTAATTGGCCAGGATATAATAGCTGTATTGTGGTAAAAAACGACATCTTTAAATGTACACGTTGAATATTGAGGAGTAAAATGTTATGAGATCTGTGATAAACTTTCAAAAAGGATAATGCTAAAGTTGCAAATATTAATAATTTTTCAATTCTAATCTTAATAATTACATTTAAGTCTAATCAAGTAATTTTTAAAAGTCACTTCTCCTCATACTACACTTGATATTTATTTAGTAAGGAAATGAAAGTAAGGGCTCTCTCTCCACATGACAGTCCCTGGCGGGGGGGGGGGGGGGGGAAGTGTTTTCAATTGGCATGTTCAGAAGGCACGTAAAAAATGAGGAAAGCACAAAAAAGTATTTCAGGTTGGTAAAGGTAAAAAATGGTTCAAAC
>CAUYRH010095312.1:0-15106 GCA_963574655.1 Perodicticus potto | reverse complement strand
TAAGGGCTGCAACTTCTTGTCTCAATGTGTCAAAATCTTTGGTCATTTTGTCTTTGAATTCGTTGAATTCTTGAGACATCTTTTGGGTCATCTTTTGGATTACTGCTTGAAATTCTAATTCCATCTTTTCCTCCATTCTGCCGATCTTATTTGCAATCTAGATTCTGAATTAAATTTCAGACATCTCAGCCATTTGCCTATACAGGAAATCTTGTGTTGTGTCTGCCTTGTCATTCTTTGGAGGAGTTGGTCTACACTGATTATTCATATTGCCAGAGATTTTTTGTTGATTCTGCCCCATGATTGTTTTTCACTGTTGCCTCTGGTCATCCTCAGAGTTGGGAAGGTGTCTCTTGAAGATTAACCCAGGCGGGACCACTGTATTGTTGCTAGAACTTTGTAGTGAGTGACTCTGTGTAGATCATCTGGGACTGCCCCAGCCAGGGGGTTCTGGCTGCAGGAGCAGCCCCGGAGTGTGGTAAACCTGGATCCAGCAGCAGGGTGGGGGATGGTGCACAC
This sequence comes from Perodicticus potto, assembly GCA_963574655.1. Lineage (NCBI taxonomy): Eukaryota > Metazoa > Chordata > Mammalia > Primates > Lorisidae > Perodicticus > Perodicticus potto. Next base: position 14,587 of record CAUYRH010095312.1, on the reverse strand, counting down.
AGTTCTGGGAGTGCCAGGTGCAGGGCCTTGTGATCACCAGGGGAGTTCCTGGCTGAGGGCGGGCCTACAGAGGCCTGGCAGTCACCTGCAGAGTCCCTGGCAGAGGGCCGGCTTGCAGAGGCCCAGCAGGCTTGGCGCATGGGGGCACATGGTTGCTAGGGGAGTTCCTGGCCGGGGTGAACTTGCAGAGTCTGGCGGTCATGGGCGGGGTTCCTGGCAGAAGGCAGAACTGCGGGGCCTGGAAAGTGTGGGGCGCAGGTCCACGTGGTTGCCAGGGGAGTTCCTTGTTGGGGGCAGGCTTGTGGAGTCCTTGTGGGTGCCTGACGCAGGCCCGCACAGTCACCAGAGGAATCTCTGGCCAGGGGCGGACTTTCAGGCACCTGGCAGTTGCTGGTGGAGTCCCTGATAGAAGGCGGGACTGCGGAAGCCCTTCAAGTGGTGGGCACAGGGCCGCACAGTCATCCGGGAAGTTTTTGGCTGGCGGTGGGCCTGCAGAGTGGACTGGCGGTTGCTGGTGGAGTCCCTGGCAGAAGGCTGGCTGGCGGAGGCCCCGTGGTTGCGAGGTGGAGGAGCAGTGTCCCTGGCCGGGGGCCTGGTAGTCACAGGAAGAGTCCCTGGCAGAAGGCAGACCTACAGAAACTCAGCAAGTGCAGGATGCAGGGCAGAGCCAGGCGGCTGGGGGCAGGCCTGCAGAGGCCTGGCAGTTGCCATCGGAGTCCTTGGCCGAAGGCTGGCCTATAGAGGCCCCATGGGTGCCAGGAGGAGGTCCACACAGTCGACAGGACTGTCCCTGGCCAGGGGCTAACCTGCAGGGGCCTGGAGTTTGTGGGCGGAGTCCCTGGCAGAAGGCAGACCTGCAGAAGCTCTGCAGGCTCAGGGTGTGGTCTGCCAGGGGATTTACTGGCCAGAGGCGGGCCTGTGGGAGCCCTGTGGGTGCCAGACTGCGGCCTGCATGGTCGCCAGGGTAGTTCCTGGCTAGGGGCAGACCTGCGGAGGCCTGGCTGTCGCCAGCAGATTCTCTAGCAGACAGCGGGCCTGTGGAAGCCCGGCAAGCATGGGGCACCTGGCCAGTCCATTGCCAGGAGAGTTCCTGGCTGGGGGCGGGCCTGCAGAGGCCTGGCAGTTGCAGGCAGAGCTCCTGGCAGAAGGCGAACCCGTGGTAGCCCTGCTGGCTCAGGGCGCAGGGCCGCATGCTTGCCAGGGGATTTACTGGCCAGGGTCCATCCTGTGGGGGCCCTGCGGGTGCCAGGTGGAGGCCCACGCATTCACTGGGGGAGTTCCTGGCCAGGGGCGGACCTGCGGAGCCCTGGCAGTCACTGTCAGTCTCTAGCAGACAGCGGACCTGTGAAAGCCCGACAAGCATGGGGCTCAGGGCCAGGCACTCGCCTGTGGCTTCCCTGGCCAGAGGGAGGGAGGCTTGCTGCGGCTTCCCCGGAGTCTTTTCCCAGTGGGGTGCTTGTTCCTGCAGGCAGGGGTGGGGGCACTGCCCAGGGACCTCCTCCCTCAGTCTCAGTTGGTAAGGTAAGGCTTCTGGTTCGTCAGGTAAGGGGGGAAGGGTGTACTGTACGTTCAGAATGGTGGGGAAAACTTTAGTTCAGTTTTTACGCCTAGCAATAGAGTTTTCAGAGTTATACCAGGGTGCTCAGGGGAAGCACACCCCACTTCCCACAGCACTTTTCCGTGGGGTGAGACAAGAGGTCCACAGTTCACCGCTTGTCTGTAGAAAACCCACAGGAGCAAAAGAGGAGAAAAAAAAGAAAGGAAACTGAAAAGCAAGAAACTTAGAGCTTTCTTGGGGGAGGGAATGGATACTTTTCCTTTCAGATGAATTTTGTTCCTGAAGCTTGCTTTCTTGGAGTCGCAGCCTGTCTCAGCCAAGGTCACCCCCAGATATCACTTCTCTCTCATGGCTGGGCTCCCAGTATTTAGCTTAATTGCGCAGTGTTTGGAGGTTATCTTCCCTTTTGGACAGGAGCATTTTTCGGAAGCTGCTTCGAGTCAGCCATCTTGCTCCATCCCTCCTAGTTACTGTATTCTTGGCTGTGCAAAAGCTTTTTAGTTTGATTAGGTTCCAGTAATGTATTTTTGGTGTTGCTTCAATTGCCGGGGGTTGGGGGCTTCCTCATAAAGTATTCTCCCAGGCCAATTTCTCAAAGTGTTTCCCCTGCACTCTCTCCAAATATGTTTATAGTTTCATGTCTGAAGTTTAAATCTTTTATCCAGTGAGAATCAATTTTTGTTAATGGTGAAAGGTGTGGGTCCAGTTTAAGTTATCTACAAGCTGCCAGACAATTCACCCAGCACCACTAGTAAATAGGGAATCTTTCCCTCAATTTATGTTTTTGATAGGCTTATCAAAGATCAAATGATGATAAGTGGATCTCTTGGATCTCAATTCTGTTCCATACATCTACCTCTGTATTTTTGTGCCAATATCATGCTGTTTTGATCACTATGGATATATAGTATAGCCGGAAGTCTAGTAGCATGATTCCTCCTGATTTGTTTTTATTTCTGAGTAATGTCGTGGCTATTCAAGGTTTTTTCTGATTCCATATAAAACAAAGTACTATTTTTTCCAGATCTGTAAAGTATGACAGTTGTGCTTTAATAGGGTTTGTATTAAATTTGTATATTGCTTTGGGTAGTACAGACATTTTAACAATGTTGATTCTTCCCAGTCATGAGCATGGTATGTTTTTTCATTTGTTAACATCTTCAGCTATTTCTTTTCTCAGAGTTTAATAGTTCTGTTTATATAGATCTTTCACATCTTTTGTTAGGTAAATTCCCAAATATTTCATCTTCGTTGGTACTACTGTAAAAGGAATAGAGTCCTTGACTGTTTTTCCACGTTGGCTATTGTTGGTACATATAAAAGCTACTGAATTGTGAGTATTGACACAGAAGCTGCTGTATTCCTTGATCACTTCTAAGAGTTTAGTGGTTGAGTCCCTGGAGTTTTCCAGGTATAAAATCATATCATCTGTGAAGAGAGTTTGATCTCCTTTGACCCTATTTGGATACCTTTCATCACCTTCTCTTGCGTGATTGTGATGGCTATGACTTCCATTACAATGTTAATTGTAACCCTAACCCTAACCCTAACCCTAACCCTAACACAGTGGGCATCCTTGCCTTGTTCCTGATCTGAGTGAAAATGTTTTCAATTTTACTCCATTCAATATGATATTGGCTATGGGTTTGCTATAAATGGCCTCTAGCAGTTTAATAGGTATAGCAGTTCTGTACCTATTTTCTTAAATGTTCTGATAATGAAAGGATGCTGGATATTATCAGAAGCTTTTTCTGCATCAATTGAGAGAATCATGGTCTTTGTTTTTCATTTTGTTTATGTGATATATTGTATTTATACATCACATGTTGAACCTACCTTGAGACCCTGGGATAAAACCAACTTGGTCATGGTGTATAATTACTCTGATGTGTTGCTGGATTCTGTTAACTAGGACCTTATTGAATATTTTTGCATCTGTATTCATTAACGATATTGGTCTATACTTTTCTTTCATTTGGGGTCTTTTCCTGGTTTGGGGAGCAGGATGATATTTGCTTCATAGAATGTGTTGGGAAGTATTCCTTCTTCTTCTATGTTTTGGAAAAGGTTATGTAATATAGGTACTAGTTCCTCTTTAAAGGTTTGGTAGAATTCTGATGTGAAGCCATCTGGTCCCGGACTTTTCTTTTTGGGGAGATTTTGTATAGTTGATGCTATTTCAGAACTTGATATAGGCCTGTTCAACATTTCCAATTCTTTCTGGCTGATTCTAGGAAGGTAGCATGCCTCCAGGTATTGGTTTATTTCCTCCAGATATGCATATTTCTGAGAATAGAGTTTTTATAGTATTAATTAAGGACTTTTTGACTTTCTGAGGTGTCTGTTGTTATTTCATGTTTATCATTTCTTTCTTTTTTTTTTTTGACACAGATTTTCATTATGTCACCCTTGGTTGAGTACTGTGGTGTCATAGCTCACAGCAACCTCAAACTCTTGGGCTTAAGCAATTCTCTTGCTTTAGCCTCCCAAGTAGCTGGGACTACAGGTGCCTACCACAACACCTGCCTATTTTGTGTTGCAGTTGTCATTGTTGTTTAGCTGGCCTTGGCTGGGTTGAAACCCACCACCCTTGGTGTATGTGACTGGCGCTATAACCACTGTGCTATGGAGTTGCTTTTATCATTTCTGATTGATGATATTAGGGATTTACTTTTCTGTTTCTGGTTAGGTTAGCCAAATGTTTGTAAATTTTGTTAATCTTTTCAAAAAACCAACTTTTTGATTTGTTGATCTTTTAATGATTCTTTTGTTTTCAATATCATTTAATTCTGATCTAGTTTTGGTTATTTCTTTTCTTTTGTTGGGTTTGGGGTTGAAATGTTCTTCCTTTTCCAGTTGCTTGAGAAGTACCATTAAGTTGTTGACTTCCTCTCTTTCCGTTCTTTTGAGGAAGGCTTGCAATGCTGTAAGTTTCCCTCTTAGGATTGCCTTTGTAGTATCCCACAGGTTCTGAAAATTCATGTCTTCGTTGTTATTTTGTTCCAAAAACTTGGTAATTTCCTTCTTACTCTTATCTATAACCCAGCTATTATTCAGCATAAGGTTATTTAGTTTCTGTCTTTGTTCGAGGATGAAGATTCCTGTTGTTGTTGAGTACAACTTGTATTCCATGATGATCTGAAAAAATACGAGGAATAATTTCTATTCTTTTAAGTTTGCTGAGGTTAGCCTTGTGACCTAAGTCGTGATCAATTTTGGAGGATGTTCCATGGGCCAATGAGAAGAATGTGTATTCAGTTTCTTTTTTAAATTATTTTTTATTAAATCATAGCTTTGTACATTGATGCATTTATGGGATTCAGGGTACTGCTTCCATATATAATGTGAAATGTTTACATTGAACTAAGTAACAATTCCATCACAATTATACTCATTTCTCAATAGTTTTGAAATGTACCATTGCAACATGTACATTAGGTGAGGTCCCCCCAAATTCCCTCCTTCCTATATTCCCCCTCCCCTTCTCTCTCTCTCCTCTTTGTATTCAGTTTTATTTAGATGAAATGTTCTGTAGATGTCTGTTAAGTCCTTTTGTTGTAGGGTCAAATTTAAGTCCAATATTTCTTTGTTTAGTTTATTCTTGGAGGATCTATCCAACATTGCCAAAGGGGTGTTAAAATCACTGACTATTATGGTGCAGGAAGATATCAAATTGTTCATGTCTGTTAGGGTTTCCTTTATAAATTGAGGAGCATTCTGGGTGGGAAAATAAATGTTAATAATTGAAATTTCTTTATGTTGAGTTTTTTCTTTGACAAATATGAAGTGACCATTCTTATCTTTCCTTACCTTTCTTCTTTTAAAGCCTATTCTATCTGCATATAAAATTTCAACCCCTGTTTGTTACTGATTTCCATTTACCTGACTTATAGATGTCCATCCTTTCACCCTGAGTCTGTGTTTATCCTTTAAGGAAGGATGAGATTCCCGTATTCAGCAGATCTCTGGACTGAGTTTATGTATCCATTCAGCCAAGCTGTGCCTCTTTAGAGAACAATTTAAACCATTCACATTAATTGAGAGAATTGATAAGCCTGGTAGTGTTTTAGGTGTCAAGTTTTTTGAATGTCCAGTGGACATTTTTAATCCTTCCATCACTGTGGAAGTTGGGTTTTGGTCAAAAATTTCTGAGCAAGTTTACTTTGGTGGTAGAGCATTGTGGTGGTCATTGTGAAACATGGGTCTGAGAATATCCTGGAGAGCTGGTTTCGTTATTGTCAATTTCTTCAACATGTATATGTTATTAAAGTATTTGATTTCTCCATTACAAATGAAACTCAGTTTAGCTGGATACAGGATTTTGGGCTGAAAGTTGTTTTATTTTAGGCAATTGAAGGTTAATCACCATCCTCTTCTGGCTTGAAAATTTTCAACTGAGAGATTCTAATATTCTTCTACTTGTAGGTTATGATTCTGCCTGCTAGCAGAATTTTCTCCTTCATGCTAACTTTGGCAAAGTTAATTACAATGTGTCTAGAAGATGCTTTATTTGTATTGAGTCATATCTTTTGCCATGCTTGGGAAGTTCTCCTCCATTATATCTTGGAGTAGAACATCATTGCCTTTAGGACCATCCTCTTCTCCTTCATGAATTCCTATAAGGTGATTTTTTGCTGTTTTGGAGTGGTCTATAATTTCAGATTTGTAAATGTTATTCTCCACAAGACTAACTGAGGGAATAAATATGTCTTATAACCTTTAAATCCTCCCAATTGCTACCTTGGGGAAGTTGCTCAAGAAATACTCTTACCCTGCAGCAAATGAAGTTAACTTAAGAGAACTATTCTTCATAATTTCAAGAAAATGCATCAAATATAATTCTTTAATATAAAAATGTTATATGTAGACTTGGACATTTTTGTGGCATGGAGACTAATTTTTTAAGTCTGAAAAATTTATATTGAAGTTTATGTTGGAAAAAAATGAAAATGTATCTTCAGAATTCGTATATGATAGACAGATCAGAAAATATTTTTTTCTTGGACTATATATAACATAATAGTAGGGCTTTGTTTTTCTGGTTGTTAGAATTATGCTTCATAGAGTTCAAGTAAAGGATTAACTAGGATTCTTCTAATATTACCTTTCTTTGTATCACATATAACCAGATAAATTAAATAAGGAAAGGAAATATGCTAGTTCATTCAATATACAGTCTATGTTTGTGTGGGTATAATAAATTAAGTCATAATATATGTAAATAGTAGGTAGTCATTTAAGATATTTGAAGGTATATCATTCCTACCATTTAAGGTATTTGGTATATAATTCCTACCAGGTTAAGCAATTACCCTGTCACTTTAAACTAGGACTTTGGGCAGGAAGCTAATGTTTATAATCATGTACATTTTGCAAACACTACATTTTTAAACTCTTCTCTAGCCCAAGAAGGTAGTCTTAATGAATAAGTGTCTATTTATGTTTTCATTTCCAATCTTCAGAAAAATGGAATCAGAACAGAAGATTGGAGGGAAAGGCTTTATTCTTAGAGTTTGATGGAAGAAATATCACATACTTTAACCTCCTCTTTTCCCTTCTGGCCTTCAAACTTAGTTAAATTGGAGAAGTGGTGACTTTTCATACAAGACTAATTTTATGAGTGAATTTGATGAAGTGTGGTAGGATTAGTGACTTTAACAGTTGTGATTATGTATGTTGGAATGAGACACTCAGGAGCAGGTAAGCTGGAATTAGAAGTTTCTAAGACAATCCAAAAGGAATCAGATGCCTGCTGATATTTTGGACACAACCAGTGTATTTCCTAGAACTATCATTCTGTATAAGGTCCTCAGTTGAGTATTATCATTCATCCATTATATGTATTGATTGTCTGAATATAGACAATTATATTGTGTTGAGGAGCACAAATTGTAAAAATAAAAACATATTAATCAGCCACTAAGCACAATAAAATTATTGGCCAAACTCCCCTCCCTTGTGACAGCAGTAGTGGTGCCTGTTGGTTGACATCTCTGTCCATCAAAGCCTTGAAGATTACCACTTATATTATATAACACTAGAATTCAGCTTGATTGCAGAATTGAAAGAGCAATGTTAAATTTACAAACTGGAAGACCTGCTTGAATTTCCTACACAGGCAATAAAATGTGAGGCTGTGGAGCTTAGATCAGAAAAGAACAGTGACATGGATTGTATATGAGATAGGCTTCGAATAGATAAGGAGTGACCTGAGAACCATTAAATGAAGAGTGCTGTCAGGAAAACAAATGACCCTCTTTGCAACTGTGATATGAAATGTGAATTTGAAGGGGAAAATGCTATAACACCAATTTCTTAGAAAACATTTTCTTATACAAATCAATAACCTGTTCTTTTAAATTTATTTTTACTTTTATTTATTTATGTTTTTATTTCAAATTATTATGAGGGTACAAATTTTTAGGTTACATTGTTCCCACCTCCAAGGTAAAGTTCAAGTTGTAGTTGAGCCCTTCACCCAGGAGCGTGTTGTATACCCTCACTTTTTAGGTGAGATCATGCAAGCTTCCCTCTCTCCTCCTGCCAGTTGCCTTCCCCTTTACCCTTCCTAGACTATATTTGTATTTTATCATTCATGTGGACATCTAATTGTTTACATATTGGTTTCATATTAGTATTGAGTACAATGGCTATTTTTTTCCTAAGATACTTTACTAAGAAGAAAGTGTCTCCATCCAGGTAAACATAAAAGATATAAAGTCTCCATCTTCTCTTATGGCTGAATAGTACTCTGTGGTATACATATGCCACAGACTGTTAATACATTCATCAGTTAATGGGCATTTGGGTTTCTTCTGTGACTTGGCAAGTATGAATTGAGCTACAATAAACATTCTGGTGCAAATATCTTTGTGGTAAAATGTGTTTTGTTCTTCTGGGTATATACCTAGTAATGGAATTGTGGGATCAAATAAGGTCAACTTTTACTTCTTTGGAATTCTCCATACTTCTTTTCAGAAAGGTTATATTAATTTACAATCCTACCAGCAGTGTAAAAGTGTTCCCTTCTCTCCACATCCACACTAGCATCTGCAGATTTGGGATTTTATGATGTAGGCTAATCTTACTGGGGTTAGGTGATGTCTCAGAGTGTTTTGTTTTTTCTTTGTTTGTTTTTGCTTTTTGAGATAGCACCAATCTATGGGCACCGAGCCTCAGAGTGGTTTTTATTTGCATTTCTCTGAAGATTAAAGATGATGAGCATGTTTTCATATGTTTGTTAGCCATTCATCTGTCATCTTCAGAGAGGTTTCTGTTCAAGTCTCTTGCCCACAAAGAAATGGGGTTGTTTGAGCTTTTCTTGCTGATTAATTTCTGTTCTCTGTATATTCTACTCATCAAGCCTTGGTTAGATTCCTAACATGCAAAACTTTCCCATTCTCAAGGCTGCCCATTTGCTTTGGTTGTGGTACCCTTAGCTGTGCAGAAGCTTTTATCTTGATAAAACACCACTTATTAATTTTTGGTGTTGCTGTAATTGTCAGGACAGTCTTCCTTATACAATCTTCTCAAAGGCCAATATTATCAAGTGTTTTCCCCACACTCTCTTCTAGTATTTTTATTGTTTCATGTCTAAATCTAAGTCTTTTATCCAGTAAGAATCTATATTTGTCAGTGATGAGAGGTATGGGTCCAGTTTCAATTTTCTTTTTCTTTTTTATTGTTGGAGACTCATTGAGGGTACAAAATACCAGGTTACACTGATTGCATTTTTTAGGTAAAGTCCCTCTTACAATTGTGTCTTGCCCCCCAAAGCTGTGCCACACACCAAGACCCCATCCTCTCCGTCCTTCCCTCTCTCTGCTCTTCCTTTCCCCCTCCCTTTTTCTTTCTCTCTCTGCTCTCCCCTTGCTCCAGCTCCACCATGTCACTATATTAATTATCCTCATATCAAAATTGAATACATAGGATTCATGCTTGGTGCTTTACTAAGAATAATGTGTTCCACTTCCATCCAGGTTAATAGAAAGGCTGTAAAGTCTCCATTTTTTAAATGGCTGAATAGTATAGCATGGTATACATATATCACAGCTTGTCAATCCATTCCTGGGTTGGTGGGCTTTTAGGCTGTTTCCATATTTTGGCAATTGTAAATTGAGCTGCAATAAACAGTCTAGTGCAAGTGTCCTTTTGATAAAAGGGTGTTTTTCCCCCTGGGTAAATGCCCAGTTATGGTATTGCAGGATCAAATGAGAGGTCTAGCTTGAGTTCTTTGAGGTTTCTCCATACTTCCTTCCAAAAAGGTTGTATTAGTTTGCAGTCCCACCAGCAGTGTAAAAGTGTTCCTTCTCTCCATATCCACACTAGCATCTGCAGTTTTGAGATTTTGTGATGTGGACCATTCTTACTGGGATTAGATAGTAGTTTTGATTTGCATTTCTCTAATAATTAGGGATGATGACCATTTTTTCATATGTTTATTTGCCATTCATCTGCCTTCTGTAGAGAAGGTTCTATTCAGGTCTCTTGCCCACTGATATATGGGATTGTTGGCTTTTTTCATGTGGATAAATTTGAGCTTTCTATAGATACTAGTTATCAAGCTGTTGTCTGGTTAAAAATATGCAAATATTCTTTCCCATTGTGTACATTGTTTATTTGCTTTGGCAGTTTAATTAAGTCCTATTTATTTATTTTTGTTGTTGTTGCAATTGCCAGGGTAGTTTTCTTCATGAAGTCTTTAACCCAGGCCAAAATCTTTCAGTGTTTTTCCTGCACTTTCTTTGAGGATTTTTATTGTTTCATGCCTTAAATTTAAGTCCTTTATCCATCTCGAATCAATTTTTGTGAATGGAGAAAGGTGTGGGTCTAGTATCAGTCTTTTACATGTGGATATCCAGTTCTCCCAGAATAATTTATTGAATAGGGAGTCTTTCCCCCAGAGTATGTTCTTGTTTGGTTTATCAAAGATTAGGTGGTTGTGGTTTTCTATTTGATTACAAATATCTATGTGTCTATTTTTGTGCCAGTACCATACTGTCTTGACCACTATGGCTATGCAGTACAGCCTAAAATATGGTATACCCCTGGCTTTGTTTTTGTTACTAAGAACTTCCTTAGCTATATAGGTTTTTCTCTGGTTCCATCCAAAATGCAGAATCATTTTCTCCAAGTCTTGAAGGTATGATGTTGGTATTTTAATAGGGATGGCATTGAGTCAGTAGATTGCTTTGGGAAGTATAGACATTGTAACAGCCATGAGCATGGTATGTTCTTCCATTTGTTAATATTCTCTGCTACTTTCTTTCATAGGGTTTCATAATTTTCTTTATAGAGGTTCATCAATCCCTTTTGTTAGGTATATTCCTAGGCATGTCATTTTCTATTAAGCTATGATGAAGGGAGTTATGTCCTTAATTAGCCTCCCATCTTGGCTGTTATTGGCATATACAAAGCCTACTGACTTGTGGACATTGATTTTATTTCTTGAGACATTACTGTATTTTTGATGACTTCCAGAAGTCTTGTGGTTGAGTCTTTGAAGTTCTCTAAGTATAAGATCATATCATCAGTAAAGAGGGAGAGTTTGACTTCCTCTGTTCCCATTTGGAAGCCCTTTATTTCCTTGTCTTGCCTAATTGTATTAGAACTTCCAGCACAATGTTGAATAGTAATAGTGACTGAGGACAATCTTGTCTGGTTCCAGTTCTAAGAGTAAAAGTTTTCAGTTTTACTCCATTCAGTAAGATATTAGCTGTGGGTTTGTCATAGATAGCTTTGATCCATTTAAGAAATGTGCCACCCAAGCCTATGCTCTTCAGTGTTCTATTTAGAAAAGGATTCTGGATTTTATCAAGTGCTTTTTCTGTATCTATTGAGAGGATCATATAGTCTTTGTTTTTGCTTCTGTTGATATGGTGAATAAGGTTTATTCACTTGCATATGTTAAACCAGCCTTGCATCCCTGGGGTGAAACCTAGTTGATCATGATGTATGACTTTTTTGATGATAAGCTGTAATCTATTGGCTAGGGTTTTTTTGAGAATTTTTGCATCTGTATTCATGAGTGAAATTGGTCTGAAATTCTCCTTTTTAGTTGGGTCTTTTCCTGGTTTTGGTATCAGGGTGATGTTTGTTTCATAGAACATGCTGGGGAAGATTCCTTCCTCCTCCATTTTTTGGAATAATTTCTGCAGTATGGAAATAAGCTCTTCTATGAAGGTTTGACAGAATTCTGGTGTGAAGCCATCCAGACAAGGGCATTTTTTTTTTGGAAGATTTTTTATTGTTTCTTTAATCTCAGTGCTTGAAATTGGTCTGTTCAGGAGTTCTATTTCTTCCTGGCTAAGTCAAGGAAGAGTGTGTGATTCCAAATTGTAGGGTCAGAAGACCACCCTACATAAGCCACACAAAGGCAAGCCTTTAATGGGTTAAAATGGCTTCTGCTAATACAGAAGCAAGAGACCTGCCCCCCCCCCCCGAGCATACACAGAGGCTGTTTGTGCGGAGGTAAAAGTTTATAAAAGCAGTGACTCTACCCACCCCATTGATACAGATCAGAGGATGACATATGTTTTGCACATATTGTCTTGGGGCCTAAAGATCTCTGCTCTGTGGAGAAACAAAGTCATAAATCCATTTTAGGTTAACTAAGTGTGTGCTTGAGGGGTATTCATTTCACCAGTTCCCCTGCAGCTCTTTGTGATGTTTATTTAGATACTTTGTTCAAAAGCTGATGCATGTCTGAGAAGAATGTAAAAACAGAAGGTATTGTGTTGATTTGTAGACTGAATGTTTTCCACAAGTTAATTTTAGATAGAAGAAGTTAGGTAATGGTAAAAAGTTATAGATCATAGATTAAGTGTGTATGTGACCACCAGTGTATATAAGGTGACCCAAAATAAAGATGATTTGCTACACGCCATCTTGAGTTGTGTAGTCGGGTTTCTTGCATCCTTAGTAATTACAGGAGCCAACTTGCACCTGAGGCAAAGCTGCTGTTTCCTCGTGTCTCTATTTCCACAACACCAAATATTGATCCACTTCTTTCACATTGTCAAATTTCTGGGCATAGAGCTTCTGGTAGTATTCAGAGATGATCTGCTGTATCTCTGTGGCATCAGTTGTTATTTCCCCTTTATCATTTCTGATTGAGGTTACCTGAGATTTTACTTTTTTATTTCTAGTTAGCATGGCCAAAGGTTTATCCATTTTATTCATTTTTTCAAAACCCAACTCCTTGTTTCATTAATGTTTTGAATGATTCTTTTGTTTTCAATTTCATTAATCTCTGATTTAATTTTGGATATTTCTTTTCTTCTGCTGTGTTAAGGCTTAGATTGTTCTTCTTTTTCCAATTCCATAAGATGGCTTGTGAGTTTGTTGAAGCACTCTTTTTCTATTTTTCAAATGTAGGCATCTAAAGTGATAAATTTTCTGCTCAGAACTGCTTTTGCAGTATCCCACAGGTTTTGGTAGCTTGTGTCTATATTGCTGTTATGCTCAAGGAAGTTAATGATTTCCTCTTTTATTTCTTCCTGCACCCAACTGTAATTCAGTATAAGGTTGTTTAATTTCCATGCCTTTGTGTGAGGTTGTGAGGTTGAATGTTTTTGTTGGAGTTCCACCTTTAGTACCTCTAGGTCTGAGAAGATACAAGGTAAAATTTCAATTCTTTTGATTGTGTTGAGGTTTGTTTTGTGTCCTAGTATATAATCAATTTTGGAGGATGTTCCATGGGGCAATGAGGAGCATGTATATTCTTTATCTTTGGGATTGAGTGTTCTATATATGTCTATCAAGCAAAGTTGTTCTAGGGTCTCATTTAAGTCCCTTATGCCTTTGTTTAATTTCTTTTTAAAATTTTATTTATTTATTTATTTTTTATTAAATCATAAACACATAGATCATGTACACATTAATGCATTTGTGGGGTACAATGTGCTGATTTCATATAGAATTAAGAATGCTTACATCACACTGGTTAATAAATACCTCATCTCTTTCACTTAATTATTGTGTTAAGACATTTATACTCTATACTAATAGATCTGACATGTACCCTTGTATTATGCACCATAGGTGTGATCCCACCATTCACCCTCCCTTGGCCTGACCTCTGTCCCCCGCTTCCATCCCTCCCTCCTCCCTCCTTCATCTTCGGTCATAGTTGTGATCTATTCTTCATATGAAAGTGTGAGTGATTGTAAATTGGTTTCATAATAGTACTGAGTATATTGGATATTTTTTCTTCCATTCTTGTGTTACTTTACTAAGTAGGATATGTTCCTGTTCCCTCCATGTAAATGTAAAAGAGGTAAAGTCTCTGTCTTTTTAAAAGGCTGCTAATAGTCCATGGTATACATATACCACAATTTATTAATCTATTCATGGGTCAATGGGCACTTGGGCTTCTTCTATGACTTGGCAATTATGAATTCATCTTCAATGAACAATATGGTGCAAATATCTTTGTTATAAAGTGATTTTTGGTCTTTTGGATATACACCTAGTAGAGGAATTGCAAGATCAAATGGCAGCTCTACTTTTAGATCCCTGAGTATTCTCTGTACTTCTTTCCAAAAGGGACGTATTAGCTTGCACTCCCACCAGCAGTGCATAAATGTTCCCTTTTCCCCACATCTATGCCAACACCTATAGTTTTGGGATTTTGTTATGTGAGCCACTCTTACTGGAGTTAGATGATTTCTCAAAGTGGTTTTGATTTACATTTCTCTGACGATTAAAGATGATGAGCATTTTTCATGTGCCTGTAGGTCATGCACGTATCATCTTTAGAGAAGCTTCTGTTCAAGTCCCTTGACCACAATGAAATGGGATTACTTGTTCTTTTCTTATTAATAAGTTTGAGTTCTCTGTGGATTCTGGTTATCAAACCTTTGTCAGAAGCATAATCTGAAAATACACTCTCCCATTCTGAGGGCTATCTGCTTGCTTTACTTACTGTGTTCTTGGCTGTGCAGAAACCTTTTAGTTTAATCAGATCCCAGTAATGTATTTTTCGTGTTGCTTCAATTGCCTGGGGAGTCCTCCTGATAGTATTCTCCC
>CAUYRH010095311.1:0-30471 GCA_963574655.1 Perodicticus potto | reverse complement strand
TTTCATTGAACTATTTAACATAGCCTTCATGGCCTTTTAATCACTATATGAAGACATTTATATTCTACATTTAGTAATTTTCACTTGTACCCTTGTAAGATGCACCGTAAGTGTGATCCCACCAATCACCCTCCCTCCATCCATCTTCTCCCCTCCCTTCCCCTCCTGTGCCCCCCTCCCCATTTCTTGTGCTATAACTAGGTTTTAGCCTTCATATGAAAGCTATATATTAGCTTCATAGTAGGGCTGCCACAGCTATGATTTAATAAAAAAAATTTAAAAAGAGAAGTATCTCTCCACAGATGGGGGGGGAAATTGTTTAAAACTGTGAAGATTAACTTAACAATATCAGCTCTATTAACAACAGAAAAAAAAGACCTTAACACAAAAATCATTACCAGAAATTTAGTAGAATATTTCATAATGACCAAAAGGTTAATCTGCCAAAAAGACTGACAAGTTTTATTTTGTTCGTTTGTTTGTTTTCTTTTTTCTTTCTTTCTTTTTTTTTTTTTTTTCATTTTTGGCTGGGGCCAGGCTTGAACCCGCCACCCCCCATTTATGGGGCCGGCGCCCTACTCCTTGAGCCACAGGTGCTACCCTGTTTGTTTTCTTTTAGACAAAGTTTTACTTTGTCACCCTCAGTAAAGGTCCATGGCATCTCAGCTCACAGCAACCTCAAACGCTTGGGCTCAAGTGGTTTCTGTTGCCTCAGGCTCCTGAGTAGCTAGGATTACAGGCACTTGCCACAACATCTGGCTATTTGTAGAAATGGAGTCTTTCTCTTGCTTAGGCTGGTCTTGAACTCCTGAGCTCAATCAATACACCTGCCTTGGCCTTCTGGAGTGCTGGGATTACAGGCATGAGCCACCGCACCAGGCCCAAGACTTACAATTCTTAATGTCAGTGTTCTTGGTGGATTGCTCCAATGGTACAGATGCAGTAGGTACGGAACAGTCGCTGATAGAACTAAAAGGAAAAGTAAAAAAAATCTGGAATCAGAGTTGAAGATCTCAACCTGTTTCTCTTCATATATGATTAAATAAACTGACAAAAAATTCAATAAGAAAATATAAGATCTGAGTAACAAAATTAACAAATTTGACCTAATTGACCTATACAGAACATAGAACTGATCAACTGCAGAATCCACTCTCTTGTCAAGTACACATGGAATGTTTATGAAAACAAACCATACAGTGGGCCCATAAAGAAAGTTTCGGTAAATTTCAAAGAACTCAAATAATTGGCAAGAAGATTACAAGACCAAAATGAAATTATGCCAAAAAAAAAAAAAAGGTAGAAACGTAATTAGGAAATATCTTAATATTTGAATTTTAGCAATATTCTTCTATATAGCCTAAAAATAATAAAGAAATCTCAATGAAAAATAGAAAATATATTGAATTATATTATAGTGGGAAAAACCCCCTTGCAGAATTTAGGAATAGAGCTAAAGCTGTTCCCAGAGGGAAATTATTATCTTAAAATGCATATAATAGAAAAGAAGAAAGCTGTATACAATTAAGTGCCCATCTCAAGAAGATAAAGACAAAAAAGAAATTTAAACCTGAAGAAAATAAAATTAAATGAATTATTTTAAAGAAGAGAAATTAATAAACTAAAAGTTAAACAACAGAGAATCAACCAAATGAAATGCTGATTCTTTATGAAAAATTAGTAATATTGATAAAGCTCTGGCAAGATTAATGAAGTTAAAAAAGTGAGAAATAAATCTATTAGCGATTAGAAATAAGGAGAAACATAGTTATAGACTTTGAAAACCTTGGAAAGATAATAAAAGACTTATAAAAGATGACGTTAATAACTTTTAAATTCAGATAAAATTAAGAAATATCTAGAACAACACAACTTACTGAAACTAACTCAAGATCAATTTTTAAAAACAAAATAGTCTATACTTCTACTAAAGAAATTGAATCTGTGAATAAAATCCTTCCTGCAGGAACATCTCAAGTCCAACTGACTTCACTCATAAATTTGTATGTATGTAAAGAATAACATTAATCTTATATTTAAAAATTTCAGGCCAGACCCCATGTGGCTCATGCCTATAATCCTAGCACTCTAGGAAGCCAAGGAGAGTGGATTGCCTGAGTTTACAGGTTCGAGATCAGCTTGAGCAAGAGCAAGACCCTATCTCCAAAAAAGGCCAGGAATTGTTGTGGGTGTCTGTAGTCTCAGCTACTCGGAAGCTGAGGCAAGAGAATCGAGTGCACCCAAGAGTTTGAGGTTGCTGAGAGCTGTGACACCACAGCACTCTACCTTGGGCAACAAAGTGAGACTCTGTCTCAAAAAATAAATTAATTAATTAAAATTTCAGAATAAGAAAAAGGGGAAATACCCACATGTTGTTCATGAATGAGTCCAGCATAATTTGGTTATAAAATTTGACAGAAACACTACAAAAAAAGTTAAATTACAGACCAATTTTTCTTATGTGCATACATGAAAAATTAAATTTCTATTAAAATGACATAAAAATTAATAAGTTTATATAAAAAGAATAGTTCATCATGATCAAATTGGGTTTATTTCAAGAATTAAAGGATGGTATAACATTCAAACAGCAATCCATGCAATTCATCACCATGTGAGAAGTCATTTTATTTTCTCAATATAATGCAGAAAAACATTTGCTAAAATGCAAAACCTCATCAGTTAAAAAAAAAAAATCAAACAAACTTATTTTTAGCAAAATCCCAGCAAGATATCTTGTGGAAATAGACAGAATTAATCTAAATGTCTGGAAATGCAAATACCTTGGAATAGCAAAAGTAATCTTAAAGAAAAGTTTTGGAAGATTCAATGTCCTAGATAATTAAGGCTTCTTTAAAAAGCTAGAGTAAGACATATTGATATGAAGGATAGAAAAATAGATGAATGGAATAAAATAATGAGTCTAAAAACAATACCACATGTAAACAATCTCAAGATTTATGATTAAGGTACTGGGTCAGCTCTACATTTAAATGGAACAATAAAGAAACTTGACCTCTCCCTTACACCATACATAGAATCAATTCTAGCTAGATCATAGACTTAATATGAAAGTTAAAACAATAAAACTTTTAGAATATAGCATAGACTACCTATGAACTTGGTATAAGTATTAAAGGACAAATTATAATAATTATTGATGAGGATATGGAAAGAAAACTCTTAGATACTGTTGGTATGGATGTAAATTAATACCACCGCTGTGGAAGACAGAATGGAGGTTCCTCAAAGAATTAACGGAACCACCTAGGACCCAGCAATCTCACCTCTTAGTATTCTTCTAAGTATAACCGAAGAAGATTAAATCATTATATCAAAGAGGTATCTGTACTCCCACGTTCATTGTAGCTTTATTCACAGTAGCTACAATATGGAAACAACTTGTATGTCAACAGATGTATGGATAAAGAAAATATGTATATATGTGTGTATATAATTAAATATTATTCGATCTCAAAGAACAAGGATATTCTGCCATTCATGATGATGTGGATGAAGCTGGTCATTATGCTAAGGGAGATAAGCTAGACCCACAAACACAGATATTGCATTTATATGTCGAACCTAAAAAAGTCAAACTCATAAAAGCAGAGAGTAGAATGGTGGCTACCTGAAGCTGAGAGTTGGGGAAGATGGGGAGATGTTGGTCAATGAGTACAAAGGTTCAAATATGCAGGATAAATACATTCTGTAGATCCAATGTACAACATGGTGACTGTAGTTATTAATACTATATTGTAAACTTGAAATTTGCTAAGAGAGTTGATCTCGAGTGTTCTTACCATATTCACTAACAAACAAGAACTACATGAGATAATGCTTATGTTAGCTTGATCATAGTAATCATTTCATAGTGTATATATACACAAAACATCATGTTGTGCACCTTAAATATATATAATTTTATTTGTCAGGTCTACCTTAATAAAGCAACAAAAATGTCAAACAAGCAAAAATAGCAAAAGATGATCAGAAACTTCCTAGAAGAAAAATATTCAAATGGTGAATAAACATATGAAAAACTTACCATCATAAAGTTTACTGAAAATGTAAACCAAAATACAACTGTATACCAGTAAATAAAACCTAGTGTGGTGAAGTTAAATTGACTGATGTTACCAAGTGATGTTGAGGATGTGTAGCAACAGGAACTCTGATATACTGTGGTAAGAGTGGAGAGTGGTCAGCCACCGTAGAAGATTCTTTAATTTCCTAACTCTGAGGCATGCAATGACCAGCAAGCAATTCCATCCCTGGATAATACTCAACACAAGATGAAACACTTGGGAGGATGAACCCTACCAGATAACATATTGACAAGTACATGGTATACTTAGGACCAATCTGAAATATTTTCAAGAATGCTCACAGCAACATTGTTATGATATCCAAAACTTGTACATCACTCAAATGCCCATCATTAATAAGCTCAATTAGCAATTTGTAGCATATGCATATAATGGAAGAGTAGGGAAAATAAAAAAAAAAAGGAAAGAACAACTGCTTTCCAAAACTACATGAATTAATTTTATAAAATGTCAAGACAATACAGAAGAGTCTAATTTGATTCTCTTTACATGAAGCTCAAAAATAGACCAACACTAGTAATTATTACCGTTAGTAGAAGAGGGCATTTCATGATTCAGGAGGCAGATACATGGATATACTTAAAATTTTATCATTTATGGGCGTTGCCTGTGGCTCAGTGAGTAGGGCGCCAGCCCCGTACACCAGGGTGGTGGGTTCAAACCTGGCCCCAGCCAAACTGCAACAAAAAATATAGCCAGGAGTAGTGGCAAGCGTCTGTAGTCCCAGCTACTTGGGAGGCTGAGGCAAGAGAATCACCTAAGCCCAAGAGTTTGAAGTTGCTGTGAGCTGTAATGCCATTGCACTCTACTGAGGGGGACAAAGTGAGACTATGTCTCTAAAAAAAAAAAAAAAAAAAAAAAAAAAATTTCATAATTTATGCCGTTTTCTGTGCCTGTGTCATTCTTTGATTAAAAATAAAAGTAGATATTTCATGTTAACTGAGATGTGATTCAGAGGTGATTTTTGTTTTCTTTACATTATACTTTCATATACTTTTCAAATATGAAATGTCTAAGCATTTGAGAGTGACTTACATTTTCTAATCACTTTGATGAAAACTTCCCCTTTGATCCCCTTCTCTCTTTCCCTACCCATATCTCAAAACTGTCTTGCCTCAACTATTATAGTGCTCTCTTGATCAATATTCTTGCCTCCAGCCTTATAAATGAGAGGCAAGATTATCTGCCAAATATTGGTCAGTTTTGGTCTGAGAGAATTTCAGAGCAATTGTTCCTGGTAGCCCTTTAGAACCCTGGCTTCATATTTTTAAGCCACAACACGGATAGCTAATGACACTCATGTAAGCCATGTATTCCCATGAAATGACAATGTTGTGAAGCGACAGAACCCAGTCACAAAAGGTCACATGTATACCATTCTTTTTACATGAAATATCCAAAATAGGTAAATCTGTAGAGACAGGATGCAGACTATTGGTGGCCAGGGGCTGAGAGGAAGTGGGTAGTGAGAGACCCTGCTTACTGGGCAGGGAGTTAGCAGGGGCTGAATTGTGACGTCCAGCCTCCCACCAGGCTTCATATTTTAAAGTCTTAACCCCCGGTACCTCAGAAGGTAATTGCCTTGGAGACAGAGTCTTTAAAGCAGCAGGTCTCAACCTGTGAGTTGAGACCCCTTTGGGGGGGCTAATGACCCTTTCACAGGGTCGCCTAAATATTTCCTGTATATCTGGTTACAATTCATAAGAGTAGCAAAATTACAGTTACGAAGTAGCAATGAAAATAATCGTATGGTAGGGGGTCACCTGTATTAAAGGATCGCGGCATTAGGAAGGTTGAGAACCACTGCTTTAAAGAGATAATTAAGTTGGAATGAGGTCATTAGGGTAGGCCCTGATCCAATACGACTGATGTTCTCATGAGAAGAAGTTTGGACCTAGACACAAAAAGAGAGATGATCCCATAAAGAAAGGAAAAGACCCCACCGTCTTGGACTTTTTTTGCATCTTTTCTTGGAAAAGAAACCAACCCCGCTTGGACTTCCACCCACCAGAATGGTGAGAAAGTAACAGTTCCATTACTCCATCCACCCAGTCTCTGGCACTTCATGGTGGCAACCCCAGAAAACTAACACGGGGGTTTCGCTTTGGAGAGACAGCAACGTTTAGGGCCAGATAGAGGTGGTGGTTGTTCACAATTGTACCACATACCACTGAGTTGTTTGCCTTAAAATAGTTCATTTTTATGTTACGTGTATTTCATCTCAATACATTAAATAAATAAATAAATACAAACAGCTTTCTTATTGCACACCAGACAGCCAGACTATTTTTCCCCAAATGCAAGCAAAAGACTGAGGATGTATTTCTCAGAGCAGGTGAAACAAAAGCTTTCTGCACTCCCTCCGAAAATTATTGGGAACTTTGTGAGGCAATTGTTAAATCTTTAAGTATACAAACTTATAATCAAATAAATTATATTAAAGACAAAGGTAATAAATATTCAAAATTTCTCTCTTTCTAATAATTGTATCACCTTTTACTATTACCAATGCTCCTGAGTTTGTTTGTATCTATTATCTATGGTGGAAATACTTCATAAGGATGTGTTACTCCATGTTTTTTCTCAGCTCCGTGAGTTGATTCTTTTTATGGTGGAAGTTTTTACATCATGAACATCATTAAAAGTTATAAATCAAGGTACTTTCTCTCTCCCTCTCTCCTTCCTTGCTCCTATCTTCCTTTTTCCTTTATTTCTTTCTTCCTCTTTCCCTCCTTCCTTCCTAAATCTGGTGTTAAACCAGTACTAGCCACCACTGCTAACAGATTTTTAATAATCATGGAAGTAAGTCTCAGTCTTGTACAGATAAGGACCCCCAGCAGACACTGCCTTCGGACATACTCTGCCATGCTCCCCACTGTGTCCTGGCTTCCTCCTTGTCCACGGCACTCTTGCCCCTGAATACAGCCTCACATCAGCCAGGAAGAGCGAGGTCTGAGTGTCAGTCCTGCTCACTCAGGTGGGCTCCTGGGGGAAGCTGCATCTGCAGCCGTGGCACAGAGCACGGAAGCCCCTCCCCACTGTTATGGTGAGACTGGCTGGCCCCGCACAGGGCCTCTGCAGCTCCTGGCTCCCACACTGGCAGCATCCTCTTGGCTGCAGCCTGCTGGCCAGGATCTCAGCTTCCTCTATGTCAGGGCAGGAGCAGCAGGCACTAAGCCACTCTAAATATTTGCTGGAGATGGAGCAACCTGGCCTGGTCACAGCTGTAGCTTTGCTTCCTGCCAGAACCTCTCAGGGCCTCTGAGTCAGTGGGTTTATTGGTGGGATGGGAAGAACAGTCCAGGAAAGGGCCTCCCAAGGTGAGCTCTGCCAGCAGAGCAAGGAATAATTGTGCTTCTTACCTGGGAAACAGACATGGAAGTCAAAGGGCAGGCTTAATGAAAGGCACGATCATCCTTCACTGCCTGGAGCCACTAAACCTGCCTTTATTACTGAGATACACATGTCTACCTCTTCCTGAGAGGGGAATGGCAAATCAAAACCCTCCTCATCACCCCCAGTTGCTGATGCGAACTACATGCCAAGGGCTTAACACATCACCTTAAATCTTCTCATCCGCCATCACAAGTAGATGTTATTTTCCCTATTACAGAGATAAAGAGAATGAGACGAAGGAAATTATGCAGATAAGCGCTAATGAAGGTTCTTATTAAAGTCTGGATTTGAACTCTAGTTCCTCAGACTCTAATGACAGTGCTCTTCTTGCCACGTGGCACAGCTCCCCTGTTTGTGCCTTCCCCCCTGGACAAGGTTGGGTCTTTCCCGGTGAAAGGGTGCTGCCTACTTGTGTCCCTTTGTCCCTTACATCTCCCCTGCTTCAATGCCTAAATACTGCCTCCTTCATCTGAAATGCCCTCACTAGCCTCCTCTGTCCTTTCTGAAATGTTATGGCCCATTTTAAATACCAGTTCCTCCTTGAAGTGTCTTTTTTATCCCTTTTATGGAAAATGTTTCTCTCCCCTGAATCCCTTAGAGCTATATATCTTTCTATGACCTAATCTTTCTCTGCCTTGGATTTTAATCATAGAAGTAATAATTCCTCTGCCTGGGATGCCCTTCTCCCCTTTTCTTTCTTGTGATCGTGACCCAGTCTAATAACACCTCCTCAGTGAAGCCTTCCCAGCTCTCCCCGGCTCCTTAGTCACTCCCTTCTCAAAGCTTCTAGAGCAACTGAACATCCTTCATTAAAGGATGGCCATTAGGGTTAGTGAACTGTCCCCCTCCCAACTTCCAAGTGCTCAGAGGTACAGATAGTACCTTCCCGACCATCTTTATGGCTCCTACTGCAGTGTCAGCAGTAATTTTTGAATGAATAAATGAAAAAAAGAGAAAGACACTGTCCCTATTTCGGTGCTCCTGACTTTTCTCTATCATTCTGCTTTGCCTTCTGTTATCAGTAGGCCTTTTGTGGGATCACAGATGCAGCCATGGGAAACAGAAACAAAAAACTAACCAGCACTTGAAAATGGAGAAAAACACAACAGGTCACCTGATGACCTGGAGGTACAGAGGTCAATTTCTACCAAATTGTTTGGCTCAATTGTTTAATCCAATGAGTCAGTGGCAATGATTACTAATTTATTGGAAAGGATGGTTTCAATGTTGCTCCCAATTAAAAAAAAAAAAACACCCCCCTGGAATATTATCATGGTTGATGAGGATATTTCAGAGCCATTATTCCAGATTAGAGGTATCTTTCTGAAGATCATCTCAGTTGACTTGAGACACATGGGCAAAGAAATAGCTAAATTATGTCATTTGAGGCCCATCTTGAGCTACAGGTCCAAACCAAAAGTATTTGTACTAGAAAGTCATCCATTGACAGAAATTGATAAAAAATAAATAAATAAAAATAAACAAAACTAAACAATCAAATGAATAGAGACCACCAATCAGCAAAGGAACACGAGGGCCTTACTTGCATATAGTCTTTGTGTCAACCCACCTCTCATCCCTTGGGGGAAACATAAAATGATTTTTCTTTCTTTATTTCAGATTAACATGAGGATACATATGATTAGACAATTAAAGTGAAGTCCAAGTCGTAGTTATGAACTTCACCCGAGGAAGTGTGCAGTACCCCTGTGCAACGTACCCTGTCAGGTGGGAACTTAAAAAGCCCTCTCCCCTTCTTGAAATTAATTGATTTTTCCTTTCCTATGTGCACTGTTTTGTTAATTTACAAGTGTCAATTTAGCATTGAGTACATTGGATGCTTGATTTTCCATTCTTAAGATACTTTATCTAGGAGAGTATTACTGAAATCTGTCCAAGTTATAAAAAAAGATATAAAATTTCCATCTTTTTATGGCTGACTAATATTCCATAGTATACAAATACCACAATTTATTAATCCAGTAATGTGTTGAAGAGCATTTGGATTGTTTCCACATCTTTGGAATCATAAATTGGGCTGCATACATTTGAGTGCAAAAGTCCTTAAGACAAAATGACATTTTTTCTTTTGGGTACATACCTGGTGATGGCATTGGAGGATCAAATGGAATGTTTGCTTTTAGTTCTTGGCATACTGTTCATACTACTTTCTAAAAATGAGTTTTCTTCAGTTAAAACTAAAACAATAAAGTCGCAAATTCAAGGTCACAAAACAGACAACTAGCAGATTTGTAGTTACTGCCTCTGGTCTTCAATAGAACCCTAAGCTGTTGATAAACGGGTCTTAGCATCAGTGTCCTAATGTGGGTTTCTTCGTCCTGCTTCTGTGCCTTTACCGTGTGCCATCCCTTCCACCTAGTATTCCTTGCTTGATATAATTTAAACGAGGACTGTGTCAAACATGAGCTACATTCTCCCAAAATTCTTTCTGAGGTTGGTGTTACCATCTGCATTTTACAGATGAGGCTAATTTTTAAGACTTCACAGTCATACAACTATCGATCAGAGGTCAAATGCCTTGGAATATTCTTTCTTTAACAGCTGCTTCCACCACCTTTCAATGCAAAACCCATTCCCAAGGCACAACTCGAGGACATCCCCAAATCAACCCCATCACCCCTGAAAGAAGAGGCTGCGTGCTGATGTCTGTGTCTGCAGTACGTCAGTCAGGACCATTATTAATTGGCGAATGCTTCCTGTCCCAGACGCCTATGAGATGTCAGCTTCCTGAGGGTGTGGCTTATGTACCTTTCTGTCCCTTTATCTACTAATTCAATATTTTCCTTGAGAACATCATTTCAAATACTCAAGGAAGTCAGAGAAACCTAAGGTGACTTAGCATTTAAAGCCTCTGGCCATAATTTAAGCAGTTAAAACTGCACAAAAGTGGAAGTGGACCCTGAAAGTGTTTTGCTTATGTAAATGCACTGATTATTGTCCCCACAATCTGGATTTCATATAAAGTTACAGTTTATATTAGCTCACGGAGGAAATGTAAAGACTTCTAAATGGCTAAACTATGTAAAGCTGGCCCACTTTGAGCCAAAGGCCCAAGCCAAAGGCTTTCTCCCCCTATAACTTCCCTTACCTCAGTTCCTACATGCAGTCATACTTAATAATCATTTATTTGATAGATGGATAATTAATAAACAGAGATATTAACACACAAAGAACAGATAAGTGAGTATATAAACAAATAAACCATAGTGTTTCTTTTTACTAATGACTTTTGAGGAATATTAATTATAATGTTTTAAGCCAAATACATCGAAGCAATGTCATCCCTGGTAAGTTGTCTACAAACAAAGCACAGCTAGCATGATCTCTATAATTCTGTTTTGACAGTATGGCTGCTGTGATTGAAAAATCTACAATCCCTTTGTTTGCAATAGTACCTTACTGGATGATTTAAATGAGTAGAGATCGCTTTTAAATTTTTCTACAATTATTTAAATGCACATTTCAATTTTCCTGAATTGTGCAAAAGTAATTTGGAAGATTAATTTCTGAAAATACCTGGTGGAATTTGCATACACCAAGCATAATTATTATTGATATTTGCATAGCTCTCCCTGCCCACATGCATGCACTATTACCAACTGCTACACAACCCATGAAATTATTGAAGAAGTTGCTGTCAGTACAATATGGATTCATCAATAAATGTTCAGCCTCACAGAAGAAAAATAAACTTCACTGTTCAACTGTGGAAATGTGCCATTCCATTTTATTTATTTATTTGGGGAAGAATCTGCAAGGATAAATCTATACCAAAAGAATGTGGCAGTCTTTTGCAATAAAGATTAATGTTATTGCAGAGAACCTCTGAGATTCATGAGAGATTGAAAACACTAGTGAATAAGCTAGAAAAGCAAACAGGATTGGGAAATGTTGGTGGTGGAAAAAAGGATGTAAATATCTATCCCCATACTACAGAAGGATGGGGCATCAGGGTATATAGCAAAGAGCTCCGCCACACATGGTTAGGAAGAAAATGAATAGAAATTTAGACTGTGGGGGCTGCAAATCCTTGACAAATCTATAAATAGGTTGACTAAATGCTTATATAAGGTGTTACAGAGGAATGTGAATGATATAAAAGACATTTATTTTCGTTAATCTACTTGGACAACAAAACCAACTAGAAAGAAGAATGGACAGAAATTATGCAGGAGTCTAATAATAATAGCAAATAGTTATGTGACATCCATTGTTATGTAACATATGTTATATGTTGAGTAGTAAGACCTTTATATCTATCTATCTATCTATCCTTCTATCTATCTATGTGTCTATCTACCTATCTATCTATATGTATAAATAATAGAACCTCCATAGTTGACCACCTCTCTACATTGACCACTGCCTTAAGTTGACTGAATTTCCAGAGACTGGACATGCACCACGTGTACATATCAGTACAGTAGGCTTAGTTCCTTATGTTGACCAGTTTATTACAGTCCCTTGGGTGGCCAACTTACAGAGGTTCTACTATATATATAGTTAGTGTAACATTCATTACTATAAGAATAATATTTAATTTTCATAATGCATATTCATTCATTCACTTATTTCACCAGCAACTTTGGAACCATTCCTTCTATTGGGTGTAATAGGGACCTTGAAGAGCTCCAGAGATACCAGGTCAGGTCCTTACTCTCAGAGAGCTGGTGGTCTGTAGCATGAAGTAGATACATCAAATGTGTTTTCATATGCAGGAAAATTAACCATCAATTCTTCTGGGAACTGGATAATAGTTCTTAGAAGAGAGAAGAGCAGAGTTTGGAAGGATGAATAGGTATTTTCCAAATCAAAAAGATAAGAAGAGGCTTTTGGTACATTGAACATCATGCACAAAAACACAGTGTTGTGACATGGCAGAACTAGTTTATTGTATGATAAATAGTAATATATTGTTGCAGCTGGCAGTGAAAAAGAGGAAAAGACACAGATGGCCAAGGCCTTGAGTGCCCTACAGGCAATATGGAGCCAATGAAAGATTTTAAGCAATAAAATGATAAGGATAACGTCCACGTTTAAAGGCTCTCTCCAGAGACTCCACAAAGAATGGGCTTATAGGGTTGATTCTAGAAGAGGGTAAGTTGTTGCAGATAGTGAAACATGACCAGGAAATGAAATATCACATTGAGAGGGAGGACCAAGAAGATGATGCAGATTCAACAGGTTCGTACATATACAATTAATAGATCTATTTAAAAAATGATAGAATGCAGATTGTGTATAAGCAGACCAAGTAGTCACAAAGATCACACATCACACAATATCTCTGCATGTTTCAGGCAATGCTTTATCATTGAATATATGTACTTTTAATCTGGATTACTCCAAATGTATTATAAAATTAGAAATTTCTAGATTTCTTGACCATTCATTTATTCATATTATAGCACTGACTCATATGGCAAGGGAAGATTCATCATTAATATGATGAATATAAGTTCATATTTCAAGAGGTTTCTTTAATCAATAAATTATTTCTCTGGACTCCACAGCTCATGCAGAACAGAGCCCACTAATGTCCTGTCTTGTCCTGTCCTATGTTGCTCTTCTCCTCTCACTGGAAGGCATGCCTAGTCAAGTCCTCCCAACCAGACACGTGAGAGTCTTCACTGGCACCTCATTCTTCATTCCATAAGTCTAGTCACTCATCATCTTCAGTTTCTCCTAACCGCCCACCATTTTTAGTTGTCTCTACCTTTTACATACTGAGCATATCAGTCACCATTTTTTCATCCTACCGTGACTGCCTTAATTTCAGTTGGTATTTTTTCCTCAGGCTACCACAATGCTGATGAAAATGCTAGCTCCAGTCTCACTGAAATGTGGCTTAGTACAAGCTATTTAACCCATTCAATCTGTTTCCCTATCTGTAAAATGGGATGATAATATCCTTTCCGTACAGTTGTTGTAGAAATTGAAAGAGGAATTCAAGTAATGTTTTTGTACAATGTATAATACAACAATGAATTTATGTAAACGATTATTATATTTAATTTCCCTACTGCTAGACTACAGGCACCCGCCACACGCCTGGCTATTTTTTGGTTGTAGTTGTCATTGTTGTCTGGCAGGCCTGGGCTGGATTCCAACCCACCAGCTCTGTTGTATGAGGCTGACGCCTTAGTTGCTTGAGCTACAGGTGCTGAGCCAACAGAAAAGGTTCTTAAGTGTATTTGTACTTCCAATCCTATTTCTGCCACTCCTTAACGTGCCCCTTGATCTACAGAAATATTGACATATTTACACCACTTTACACAACTCCCATTCCCTCCCTGCTATAAGTCATTGTGTTTGGTGTTTCCATACCCAGAATATCTTCCCACTTTTGCTGTCATCATATTCTAACAGGAGCTCATCCTGCAATATTCGATTCACATGATCACTCAGATGTGAATACTTCCCTGACCTCCCCTGTCTAAAGATGGATTATTTACACCATTTGTGTTCCTGAGGACCTTTCCCTATTCTCTGGTTACAACCCCCTGCACACTATCCCACGGTTACCTCTCTCCCCCAGCCCACAGTTCCCTGTATGGTAATACCTGAGAAGGCATTTGTCACATTAGATTGTGTGCTCCCTGCAAGAAGGGCTCATCCCTCACTTGCCTCTGTCACTTCAGCACCTAACGTCAGACCACATGAGGGTTCAAGGAAGCCTTGGAATGATTCCCAGGTAACCATGTTTTCAGATTTGTATGCTCATGTGTCTATGTGAGGTTTTTCCAGGAAACTTGCCAACATCTCAAAAACTTATGGTAAGACTATGGCTTTACATTTTGAAGCCCTTTAGAATTAGTAATGCATTAATTGAGGGTGAAATCCCAAGTCTTCATGTGAGCACATCTACCTTATTAAAAAAAAAATTGTGGTCAGTGCCTGTGGCTCAAAGGAGTAGGGCGCCAGCTCCATATACTGGAGGTGGTGGGTTTAAACCCAGCCCCAGCAAAAAAAAAAAAAAAAAAAATTGGGTTGTTAAAGGTCATGGACAAGGAACTTTGGACAGCCCTGAACTTGACTCCCAGTTCCACTAATTTTTAGATATTTAATTTTGAACATGTTACCTTACTTATCTGAGTTTCAGTTTCCCCTTCTGTAAAATGGAGACAACAACAAATCACACAGGCTTTTTCTGAAGATTCACAAGGTAATATCTGTTAAATATTTAGTACAAAGCATGAGTTTAATAAATGATCGGTAATGCAGCTGTTCTCATTTTTATCATCCTCAGAATTCGAAAAACATATCACTTCAAACCCATTAGGATATAATTATTAGGGAAAAACCAGAAAATAACAAATGTTGCAGTAGGAAGTGAAGAAAATTGAGACTTCATACATTGCTGATGGGAGTATAAAATGGTGCAGCCACTGTAGAAAAAAGTATAGTAGCTTTTTAAAAAAATTAAACATAAAATTACCAAATGATCCAGCACTTTCACTTTTAGGTGTATTGAGAGCCATGACCCCCCAAAATATTTGTATACACATGTTTATAGCAGCATTATTCACAAAAGCCAAAATGTGGAAACTACCCCAATAGCAATCAACAATGGAATATTATTTAGCCTTAAAAAGAAAGGAAGTCCTAATACTTTCTAAACATGGACGACTCTCGAAGACATTATGCTAAGTGAAGTAAGACAACACAAAGGACAAATATGGAATGATTCCCCTTATTTGAGGGACTTGTGATAGTCACATTCACAGAGAAAGAAAATGGAATGGTAATGACCTAAGAAGAGAGGGGAATGGGGAGTTATCATTTAATGGGTATAGAGTTTCAGTCTGGGAAGATGAAAACAGTTCTGTGGATGAACAGTGGTGGTGGTGGCCCAGCAATGTGAATGTTCTCAATGCTCCTGAAATGTAAGCTTAAAATGATTAAAAGGCTAAAAAAACACCCAATGAGCAAGGTTTAATCAGATCTGTCAGAATAATTAGAAAGCTAGAGCAAAACCCACCACATAGTTAACCTTCTAGGATGGATTTCAGGTTAAATTGAAGATTCCAAGTTCCTTCAACTCTAATCTGATTACTTTATCCCAGGATGATGCTGAGATCCTGAGTCTTTATTTTCTATGGCCAAGTGAGCGTGTGCATGCTCACACGTATATACACACACACACACAGTCTCTGGGGCCCATAGAGACATAACCTGGAAACAGAGCTTGCCAGGATTAGAGAGCCGGGGGCCAGCCCATGTATCACTCACCCAGAAGACAGCCCTCCATGGAGAAAAAGAACCTCATAGTCTCCTCACAAAGAGGATAATAAATTCCGATTAGCCAAGGAAGCTCTGAGTCTAAATACCAGCAAAGCTCAGCCCCTGCAAGTGGGGACGAATTATCTGAAAGGTCATCCCCGAGACACTGAACAAAGGGCCTTGAGCAGCTGGGTTTCTTAATTTGAGGAAACACTGAAGCCTTTAAAGAAGCCAGAGGCAGAGCTGGAGAGATGGGAAAGTGGAGCGGCCTTCTGAGCACAGGGAGGATTTAATAGGAAGGGAAACACAAACCCGGCAGGAAGCTCTGGGGCTGGCAGCCATGGCTTTTCCACGCCAGGCCTAGGGCCTGTGGAAAGAGCTGCCGTCACCCGCACTGGGCTGGGGTGGCCCTTTTTGGCACTGTAATCAAACAGAATGGCTATGATCTCTGCGATTAAAGCTTTAAAACCTCAAACCTCAGGGAGAGCGCTGGCTCAGAGGAACAGCCTGCCACACCGCCTTGTTCACTTCTCCAGGCTGCAGGCCGCTGACAGAGCCCCATCTGTCTCCAGCAAACTCCAGGCACCTCTCAGGAACTGAAGGCCAGACCTTCACCAGTGGCCTCTTTTCTGGGTCCTGTTGTCACAGACCCCAGAGGCTGTACATGGAATGCTCGGTGGGAGGGTGAGGTGGCAGACAGGAAGTGGTCTGCTGGCCTGGAGCCATTCCCTGCTTCCAATAACCCCTCTGTCTGGAAAACCAAGAGGAGGAGAATGAAAGGGGTCATCTTACTTAGGTGAAAAACTGAGCATTTGGCTTCATCCTGCAGTGTAGTCAAATTCCAGAGTTCCTCAGGGAGCGAGGGACTAGTGCCTAGTGCATGCGACCAAGGACTGAGCTAACAGAAAAGGAACCTACATGGTGGGCCAAATGCTTTATAGAGATTTTCTAATTGATGTGTGTGGTAGATATTTTTGTCTCCAACTTAGACAAATGGGAATGGCAGAGCTGAAATTTGCACCTGTATCTTGATGGCTCTAAAATCTCCACTCCACCCTGCTACCTCTAAATGAGGCCTTTCACAAATATTAATTTCCTATGCC
This sequence comes from Perodicticus potto, assembly GCA_963574655.1. Taxonomy (NCBI): domain Eukaryota; kingdom Metazoa; phylum Chordata; class Mammalia; order Primates; family Lorisidae; genus Perodicticus; species Perodicticus potto. The sequence continues at coordinate 13,619 of CAUYRH010095311.1, read as the reverse complement.
TTGCAGATTGATTCTAATTCATATATGTGTGGCTCAGAGAGGCTTAGTAACTTTCCAAATATCACACTGTCAATGAGTTGCAAGACTGGGATTGGAATTCATTTCTGATTCATTCGAAAGCTGATGTTCTCCCTGCCCTGCTTCATGTATCTTTAGTTAAAATAAAATAATCCTATGGCTTCTTAACAATCAGCAAACAATTTTGTCCTTCAGTCTTGAAGCCTAAGCCTTTTAAAGCTCAGTAATTATGCTGCCCTGATGCCCCAGAAGTCACAATTTACTGCAGAATGAGGTGATATGAAACAAAACAGACACATCTCCTGGTCCAAAAAGAGGCTGTCTGGAGTGCACAGACTTGATGACTTTTATACAGAAGATCTGAAGCTTATTTTCATACAAAAAGTAGTGAAGGGAAGTAGCAGGGTGGATGTGCATTGGTATGGGTTTATTTCTCACTCTGGCAAATGCCTATAATTTCTGTTTATTTGTTTGTTTTCAGTGAGATAACACTCAGTGGGCTTGAGCAATGGAAATGACCAATCATTTTTTGAAGAAAAATAAGATGTCATTACCCAAAGCCATAAAAATGGCTCTCCCTTCCACGGTTCATATGGTACAGCAATGCAAGGATCTCTCTTCCCTAAATGGGAAATCTCTCTTCCTAAATGGAAATCATCTAGGATATTTCATATCACCTTATAATTTTGGTCAAATGATAAAACCCACTTTAAAAATTGCTCATGCCTAATGGGCAGGAAATAGTTAAATCACAAAGACTTGAAGGAGACCTCTGAGATTGTTAGAGAACAATCCTAATGCCAAATCAGTTCCCACAAGCACCATCCTTGCTGCAGAAACTTTCCTAGCAAAAGATGCACAAAGGATGGGGCATCTTTAGAAATAGGGAAAAGTCTTTGGTTGCAAGACTTATGGTGCTAGCAAAATATACAGCAAATATCCTGAAAAAATTCCTTCCACAAACAATTCCAAATTCTAGACAAAGCACAACAAATATCCTTTTAGATGCATGGCTGAGCTCATAAGAGAGGGAAATCCTCAGCGGTCAGAGGTCAGAAATGAAGAAGAAACTCAAACAAGATGGTAAGCATGTGTTCTGATGCTGTAGCTTCCATGAGGTGGTAGGAGTAAGTATGGTCACTCAGTAATCTAAGAGCCTGGGTTGTAATACCTATACTGTGAAAGGAGATAAGGTCATGTACTTATTAATGCAATGTAAAGAGAGTCAGAACTTATACATTTGCCTTAAACCAGGACCCATGAAGATTAACACATATAATAAAAGGATAAACTAAAAATGATATACCTATCCCCAAAAAGAGGAGACAAGAAAGTTTGTATCTGTCAACTAGGTTGTGTGCATGATAATATCTCCTCAAAATTTGTAACCACTAACTTGCATGACATGTGTATATGTATATCTGGGCTCTAATTTATAATTCCCACATATTCTGGAACCTCCAAACTGGACTATTATGCAAACCAAGTTCTAGGCTTCTAATATCCCCGGAGTATCTGGAGGAAGCAAATATCATCACTTGTATGTGCAAATACTTTTTAGTCAAAAATGAACATGATTTCCAAGGATAAAGAGCTACTTAAGGTGACCTCCCAATCCAAAACCAAAAATACATCAAAAATTGATCTATAATTAGTGATTGTTAACGGAAACAAAAATCACAGAGTTAAACCCTAAAGAACTCCAATCTTAAACAATTTAGAGACTATACAAGTATGCTCAAGTAGTTGAAATGCATTGAAAAGAGCTGCCAAAAATTAAACACTTTGAAAAAATAACATATTCTTTAAAAAGAATGAATTAGAACTTTTAGAAATGAAAAATATAATCACTGAAATAAAAATTCAATAGACAGTCCTTAGAAGAGAGATCTTATGAACTGATTGATAGATTTAAGGTCATAAATTGAAGCCACCTGACGTAATGGAAAAAGCATAGGCCTTGGGGCCAGATAGGCTAGATAGAATGTTGCTGAATGGGTGCCATGTCAAGTTAAAAATAGAAGTTAGTAGTTATAAAGTGCTTATCATGTACAAGGCACTATCATAAACATATTATGTATTTTTTTCATTTTGTTCTTATAAAAATTCTATGAGATAGAATAAGTCTCTCCATTTTACAGGTGAATAAACTGAGAGTTAGCAAGAAAAGAGCTTGCCCACAATACAGCAACAATTGAAAAAGCAAGAATTCAAACCCAGGTCTGTCTCACTCCAAAGTCCACCTTCATAACTGCTAAGATTTATAGACTATCTCATGAGACTGAAATCCAATTTTAATCAGCTGTATAGACTTATATTGCCTGAGCATAGGAAAAATATATTTCATTCCTCACCCTACAGACCTAATAGAGCCTTTCAAGAATACGTTTCACAGCTCTCTCGTTGCTGGTAAGAGCAGAATTTGATCTACAGCTCAAACTGTAGGCCAGGGGATTGTGGAAGACTTAAAGGGTTAGACAGACATATGGTGTCAGAAGATGCAATGGGTAAGTCTGGAAGTCCTTTAAGCCTGGAAGGCTCAGGGAGGTACTAGTGAACAAAACCTGTCATGAACGAAGCTAAAAAGTCAGTGAAGTGTTGGAAGATTGGGGTGACTTTGAAAGTTAAAGCTAGCAAAAGGTTCAGAATTTAGTAGTTCAGTTGGTTAGAGAGATCAAAATTATCAAGGTGCAATTTTGAATGAGAGATGAATCAGGAATGAGTTACCTTGTCTCTGTTCCCTTATTATCTCATATTTCCAACTAAGAGCTGGTAGCCTGAGCCCCCAGAGGAAGTAAAGATGACCTTGCCTCTGACTAGGATGGAAAATCATCAGGCTTTATGTGTAATGTGCCCCAGCCTGAGTTATATCTCTAGAAGGTAATAACCCTCTATGAAAGCCTTGCACAGGTAATCATATTACTGATGTTGTTATACAAATACTAAAGCATTTTAGTATTTCAGACTAGAAGCATTTGTAGGAATAGGCATTTCATATTCCAAGGCCAGTTTCTAAACAGAAAAAAAAAAAAAGAAGACGACGCAAACGATTACTAAGCATTTCTAAGAAATTGATGCAAATTGCATGACATGATTCTATTCATGACATAAATGTTTCGTTCTCTTAAGATGAACGAAAGTTAAGAGCTAGAAAAAAGTACATTGGGACATATTTTCATGACTTTTGGATAGGCTTTTAGATGATAAGTGAGGATTGAAATATTTATGATTGTAATGATAACAGGAACATGTTTATAAAGACTTACAGTGGATTCTCACATCCTCTGGAGTCAATACCATTCACTTTATTTTACAGATAGAAAAACTGAGGCAAGAGTAGTTAACAGGAATTACTAAAATCAAATACCTTGCAAGTGACAAGACAGACTCTGAATTCAAGTTTCCCAGATTCCAAATCTTACTCACTTTTCAATACCTCTGAGTGTAGAGCTGGGAGCACATGCAGAAATTATGGTTTAGATGAATCTAACAAGGTAAAATTTATCAAGGATAAATTTAAGGTACTGCTTGAATTAATGCCAAAAATATCCATCAAATAAGCATGGTATAATGTCAGCTCACTGAAAAAGAACTGAGGAATTCTGGTTAACAGGGAGGGCAGAATAAGTCAATACATATGACCAGCCAAATTGAAATTTTAGTGAATTTATGCTACAGCAAGAAGACAGACAATTCCTAGAATATCATACTCCATACTCCATTTGGGGGCTCAGGCATTAAGGGGGAGATTAATGAAGTGAAAGATGGTCCCCCATGAGCAAACAAAATGGTAAAGTATCAAAATGTCACCATATAGGGAAGTGATGAAAAATTCCTCATGTTTGGCTTAGAGAATCCATGAAAAAAATTCAAGATATTCCCACCCCAGGCAAATGTAGAAATTCCAGGACTTTTAAACACAAGAGCATTGCTTCCTGGGATAATATGGTAGTCACCGCACTAGACTGTAGCATGATACCTGTCTGTGTTTGATTTTAGCCCCACTATTTACCAGCTACCTGGCCTAGGTAGCTTATCAGACCTCTCTCTGCCTCAGCATTCCCATCAAAAAAATTAGACTAATGAAAACACCTCCCTCAGAGGTCAGTTTGAGGAGTAAGTGAATTCATAAAATTCATAAATTTAACACAAGCTATTGCAATAGCAGAGAAGAAATATCATTAAATATTATGTGTTGTTGCTAGCCACAAGCTGTCCAAGAAGAGAATCCATCTCACCGGGCATGATGGCAGCTTGAAAACCCCTACCCACCTCCAATGCTTTGGGGATCCCACGCTTACCTCAGGTGAGTGGTTCATTTGTTTGAAGTGCTCTCAACCCTGGGAACATTTGAACCCAAATCCAAACAAGCCCAAAGAACAGAAATGCAGCCCCCCCTTCTAAAACGCAGCCCCCTGGGGTTGGCATCTTCTACGTGTATTCACTGGCTGTGTGAACTAGAGCAAGTTAATTAGTCTCTGAGAGCTTCAGTTGCCTCATTGCAAAATGGCTTGTTGGACGGAACATGACTGAGAAAAACGTATGTGACTGTTCCCAATATCATGCCTGCTACAAAGCAAAATGTTCAGGAAATGTTGTTTTCTTTCCTTGGCTCGGGAAGAGAAGCTGTGACAATGTGATATTCTAGAATGTGTTCGTGTAGTAAACAAGTCCTGAGCATCATGACACCACGAGCACAGAGATGAACAAGGGGTGACCCCAATCCCGAACGTGCTTATGGTCTGGAAGAAGAGAAAGTAAATAAACAAATACAACCTCAGTCAAATGGCACTAGCTGGTGACCTTAGCCAGGTGGGAATAGGGAAAGGAGGGACAGGTGGCAAGCACAGTGCAGCAACTGGAAGAGTGAGCAGAAGTTGGAGTTAAGGAGACAGCAAATATGGGACACTCTCAAGAAATTAGGATGAAGAAAGAGAGGGAGAGACAGTTATCAGCGGCATCTGAGTGTGTGGATTTATAACCTGAAAAAAGAACTAATAAATAAGAAGTAATTAAACATCAACATGGCAAGGGCGGCCATCCTGTAAATCCAGTTGAAAGCCCTGAAGCATGTAGCCAGAGTTGTCTGATAGGCTGATCCTGTCTTTGCATCTGGCTGGAAAGTCACAGTGAATATAGAGACAAAGGGCAGTTTCGGAAGTTCCTATTCTAGGGATGCAGCCAGACCCTGAGCACGTCCATGGGGGGAGTGGGGGTGGATGTCATTCAGAGCCCTGCACCCAGCCGGGAAGACAGCAAGAGCCTCCCAACCTGTTCCCCTTTGGGGCAGAGGGCCCAAGAGAAAAACACTGACAAACCACAGCCAAATTTGTTTTTTCTTGCTTTTTATGTTTTGTTTTGTTTTTGTTTTTTTCTTGGGAACCAGCACATTCTGCATTGAGGCTTACACAAAGCAAAACAGCTCCAGTGTCAAATGGAAATCCAGCAGGCTCTTCCCAAGATGTACTGCTCCTTTGTACAGGCTGGCGACTTGGGAGAAGGGGGCCCAGGACATAATGCCTGCGCCTCTTGGGAAGCACATCCAGACAATGGTCTGTGTGTGAAAGGGGGAACAGATTAACCAGGACCAGGGTTATCTTCCAATTGCTTTTCTTAAAGAGTCTATTGCCAGGAAGCAAAGCACACACAAAAACAATACCTAAGCTAACAGAGTACTGGCTTTAATATACTCAGAAATAACAGAACACGGGCAGGCTACAACTTTCCAAATCCCCTTGAAAATCCTTTGCAAGAGCAGGGATGGTTTGTCAAATCTGTACTCTTTGTTTAATACATTTGTTCTTCTGTTTGATCAAGGGGTGGGGGAGCCGTCTAACTCATTATATTGGGGGAGCTGCATTCATTCCTTTGTGCTTCTTTTTCTTCTTCTAATCTTTATTAAAATCAAAAGAAGAGCCACTCTAATCCTTCAAATGATAATTTATTTCTCAACCTACAAAGTCAGAGTCTTCACTATTATTTTAAAAACAAATCAATGACACGATTTTAATTAAAAATGAAACAGGATGAACCTAAAAAATAAATAGGCATTTGTTAGATCAACATGCAAACTTGTTTACAATTAACGGGCAACAGGGAACCCGATGGTAGAGAGAGGATTTAAAAGCGCCAGAATGTTTCACTGTAGTTGGTAAATTCTCTGGACTTTTATTTGAGTCTTTAGAGAGAGGAAAAAAAAAAAATACATCTAGAAGTCTCCTAATGAAACGCCTTGACCCTGGGAAATTGTGTGCTTCAAAATGTGCTCCACCACCACCCCCACTTCACCTCACCCCACCCCACCCCCACCTCTCTGCCAGCCGCCTCCTTGGCTAGAAGACCCAGTGGAGTCTATTTTAGCTGGGGCTTTTCATCCCAGATAGCAAAGTAGCTTTGGTTTTCTCACAAGGAGAAAAAGGCTCTGTGTTAAGGAGACATGCTTTGGCCTCCCTGTTGGCGAGGGTGGGGCTAGTGCAGAGCGCTGATGATCTTTGGGAGGCTCAGGTTTCTCCAGCAGGAGAGAAAACCCCATGGATTAGGAGACAGACATCCCCTCAAACACCACTGGAGGGAAAAAGTGATTTCCTGAAGGGAAACCTAGTGGAAATTGAACTTGAATAGTTAAATGGATTCAGTGTGTATCTATTTATTGAGATGCTACTAAGTTCCGGCAATGATGCTTAGGGGTTGAATTTCAAGACGTGGCCTTTCAACTAGTTTATCGTGGCTCAGCAGCTGCCCCGCACCTTCCCTGAGGCAGGCCAGGAGAGAGGGATCGCACACAGTTCAAGTACATGGTTCAGGGGAGGAGGCAAACAAATGACGGAAGGCGGTGGCAGCTGTGTGTGCCGGGTGCTGTGGGAGGGGATGTGGAGGGAGAGAAATCCTCCTTTGGGGTCACCTGCCCCTCTGAACTGGGGCAGGGAGAGATGCAGGGAAGAGGTGGGTTTCAGATGGGCTTTGAGGAACAAGTAAGACTTAAGCAAGTGGCTAAAGATGAAGAAGAGCATCTGAGGCAGAACCACAAGAGCAAACCTGGGTGCGGACGTGCCTGTGGGGCTCAGTGCAACTCAAGCATGGTGAGGACATGGAGGGGGACAGGCTGAGGGGAAGAGGGGGATGCTGGCCTTTTCCTCGGCCTGATAAACTATTCATCCTTGCAATGTTAGCTTAAGCTTTATCTCTGAGAAGCTTTCTCTGAGCTCCCCATGATGGCCCTAGGGACACCCCTGCCTGTTCTATCTCCCACTGCAGTGCGCACCCTAACCTGCTCACTCTTCCCTCCTTTGTTCCTGGCACCACAGTGCCTCGAGGCATGGACTGAAAGCAGGAGGCCAGGGTCAGGTGCTCAGAGTTTGCAGGGCCAGGGTGGGGTAAGAAATAACAACTCTATTGTCCCGGGGCAGAAAATGCAACTGCATGGTGTGTTTGTGCTCAAACTCCTATGGACACCTGGACTGGACACTGTGATCTGCTGTCCTTTCAGGAAAGAAGGATGTATCACCACCTAGAGGGATTTCTATAAGCAGGTAGCCTCAGCTGTCAGCACCTTCTAGGGTCTCAGGTGACCCAAGGTCCCACCCACATCTAGAGCCATCTGTATCCACTGAACAATTGCCAGCGTTGTAAATGGCCAAGCTTCTCAACCCAACGTGGGACAACTCTCAACAGCCATCACCCCATCTTCACAACTCCCTGTAGGATTGGTGAGCCTAAAGTGCAACTTAATTTCTCCCTCGGTCCACTCAATCCTGATGCTTCTTTTCCCTTCCAAGGTCTTCATCCCAAGCAGCCTTCGTGTGGCTCTGTCCATCAGTGTCTGCTTCCAAGGGAACCCCATCTGCTACTGCCCTTTGAAGGGCCAGCCGCAGGGCATCCATGGCTGACCTGTCGCTACTGGGTTAAGATAACCAAGTAGGTTTGGTTTTCATAAAAGCAGACCATTTGAGATGAAACACAAACAGTTATTAAACCTTGGGAACATGACTCTGATCTCAACTCACCAGACTAAGAAGCAGAAAATTAGGAAAAATAACATTCAATTCTGGCAATTCCATAAGTATAATATTCTGAGAGCAATAAAAGTTTGTATGGGTCTTCTGGAAGAAATGTGATAACATATATCAAGAATTAGAAATCATTCCGAATGAGGAATTTATCACAAGGAAATCATTAAAAAGTAAAATGTATCTATTCAATATCATGTTCTTTGTAGCATTAGCTTGAATGAGAAAAAACAAAAACGTGAAGCGGCCCTAAGCTGTCCAACATTAGGGGACATGGATACTGGAACAATTTGCAATGATAACCATGAAGCCTAAAAGAAAGATAAAGGTTTATGATGTAATTTTAGGTGAAAGAAGCAAAAGTTCATTATGATGGTGACTACTCAAAATCTAAGTGGATTCAGATAAGGAAAATAAAAGAAGAAAACTCAAAATGATTTTGGTTGACTAGTTTTCTTTTTCCAAATTTTATGTAGTATCATGAGATTTTCCCCTTTGAAAAATTTAAGTAAGAGGTGATTTGACACAAAGTTCTTCTTGCGTGAGAAAAGGGAGAATAAATATGAAAGAACGGAAAACCAAACCTCAATAATGTGATCCTAACATGTGACGTGACTTTCCCCTGCCTGCCATGTTCTGAGGCAAATCAGGAGATATAATTGGACAGCTGCTATTTGAGCCTTCTCTCAAGAAAATAATGAAGTTATAATTCTCAAGAGGCGTCCATGGTTTATTAAAAGAAGTTTTTGATCTCAGTCTTTTGTGATGGCCAAAGCAAATTCCCCCATCATACACTAGCTCCTGAATGAACACTCAGTCAATCTCCTTTACAGCCGAAGAGATGTGGCCAGGACTTCCTCCTTCCCAAGCATCCTGGGATCCTGACTCCACCTGTGTCAGGGTACCCGGCTTGGAAGATTCTGGACTCACCTCCAGCTCTGACACCCCACACAACAATATATGTTATCATCATAGCTTTCAGTTATGGGTATTTCTCTGTGTCAGGCAACGTGCTAAAGCTCTTTCATCTACATTTTTCTTATTTACTTCTTATAACAACCCTGTGAAAACCTATTATTATTTCCACTTGAAAGGCGAGGCAAGGAAAGTTCCAAGAAATTCAAAAAAAAATCAGTGCACGGTTATAACACCAGAAAGGTTCAAGAACCCGATTCAAACCTGGTTTGTCATCATAAAAACCGGTGTTTCAACCACGGTGCCTGGAGAGCATGCTGATTCAGACAAAAGCTGACATTCTGCTCTGCCCAGCAAGAGCATTTGGGGAAATTTCCTTCTGTCATCTGCCTGAAAAACTCCATAATTTGTGGGAGACATGCTTTGCAAAGCATTCATGTTAAGTGTGCTTTATCCTGCTTAGCTTGGTCTGGAAATGAGTGACCCACCTTTCTCTTCTTTCCTCACTCTGCAGCTCTTTATACGAGGAAATTAGTGACCCTGATGTGTGCATGATAGAGGGCAGGGGAAAGAACAAGCAGAAAAGGGAAAGAAATATGTGGGGATAAATCCAGCTCATGTCCAGAGACTCCAGGCGGAATGCACTGTGGAAATGAACTGTGAAGTCCCGGCCAACAGGGCTGTCTGTCTACTCCCTCGGCCCACCGCGCAGCTTCGCGGGATAATTATCACAGGTTAATCAGGTCTGCAAACTTGCAGGGCACTGACCAGCCTGGCAGCTCCAGCTTTGCCCCCAGTGGGTGAGATCGTGAGGACTCTCTGGCTGTTCTGCCCTTTAAATAGTCTTCTAGCCTGTTGTGATCAGCCTCTTTTAGTCCCCACATCTCAAAATACTCACAAATCTAGAACAGGTTTATATTCTAAAGCCCTGGCAAAGAGAACATGTTTAGTTGGCTTTCAGATCGCAAACACAGACTACAGGGTAGCAAAGTTAGTTTTGTAAACATAAAAAGTCTGCTGCCCTTCACAATGGTTGCAGGGGGGTCTTTTTCCAAGATAGTTTTGTGGGTTTTGAGGTTTGCTTGTTTGTTTTTTTCTGGTGGCGTGTTCGTGTACTTCATATAATTTAAAGGAAAGAGCTCAGGATTTGAAGTGTGGACAGGAATTTAAATCCATGGTGGGCTCACGGCAGCTGTGTGACCATGGGCACAGTACTTAACCCCTGTGAGGTACAATTTGGATAACTATATCCACTTCCCAGGGAGGTCGGGAGAATAAACTGATACCACGCGCCCAGCCCTGGGTGCTCCGTCGGCACTCGTGTCGCGCTTTCAGTTCCTTACCATCATCGTCATCATTATCACATCCTTGACTTTTTCTTTTTTTTTGGCCGGGGCTGGGTTTGAACCCGCCACCTCCGGCATATGGGTCTGGCACCCTGCTCACCGAGCCACAGGCGCCGCCCTCACACCCTTGACTTTTTTCCATTATCGTCAGTAGCAGTGGCACCAACCAGTGCCCTGACTTTCGAGTCGGCCATGAAAACACCCCAACTGCTGCTAAATTACCGGCAACCAGGAACTGGTGAGTAAGTGACTGGGGGGAAGTCAGGTCTTGTCAGCGTGCTTCGAGTTTCTTGCAGTCCTGTGTGTCAGTCATTCTTAAACCCCTCAGATACCCGGAACCTTTCTGTCTACTAAAAAGAAGTGAACTATTAATGTCCCTCAGAGAAGAAGAAAGGGGAACCGGCTCCTGGAAATGTGGGTCAGGAATCACCGGGGAGGTAATGACTCGGTCGCCCTCTGTTCTCCAGCCCTCCTCGGGCCCTCCATGAAAGCCCTCTGTCAGGAGCCCTGCGTGGCCGTGGCGTGATTGCCCTTTTGTTCTACAAATTCCTGGATATGACTCACAGAACCGTTTAAGCACGTCTCTCTTCATGTTCCTAGGAATTTTCCTGACAAGAGCAGTCCCTATCCTGAGGCAATTGTATTTCTCCTTGAGTTCTCTCCAGTGTCAGCTTGTTGCTTGACACCACTGGGTAGCCAATTTTATAACGTTGGTGAAGGCGGCTGCATTTTCCTCAGAGGCAAGCCCAGCCGCTCCGGGCCGAGGCAGCATCAGGCCGCAGTGGATCATTTGCCCTCCATGCCTTCCTCCTGGGCCCCAAGGGGGCTGAGTCCTTGAAATTATCCCCACTGTCCAGCCGGGATCAGTGCAACCAGCTTTGGGAGGTTATGCATGGATGTAGCATAAAAGGTGCTGTTATCCTGTGTCTCAGTAATTCTACTTCTGGGGATCTTTTCTAAGGAAACGATGTGAAGGGATTTGGTCATAGTCGCTGGTCATCATTGGGTGCTCACTATGGGCTAACACTGTTCATATTTTCATAGGTGGACTGACTTTCGTAACCATCACAAAAACCACAAGAAATGGGAAAGTTATTCCCATTTTTCCAGATAAGGGATACCAAAGCACAGTGAGATGATCACGTCTATGTTCACGCGACGTGAGTGTGGAAGGCCTGAGCAGACAGCCCGGGTGGTCTGACTTTACCGTCCTGACTCTTGACTTCTGCTATGGCGGCTGCCTCCCTGTGCAAAGCAGGATATAAAAGGAAGAAAAAGAAGATGAAAAGTAAGGAGAAGGAAGGGGAAAAAGAGGGAAGGAATCATGAGGGGGGCAAGAAGAAGAGAGAACAGGACTAAAAGGAAGCTTTAGAATAAAAGTCAAATGTATATCACTGTTGATGATAATGAAAATCTGGGCGAGGGCCATTTGCACCGAGGGTTCTGCATCCCGAGAACCCAGCACATTATGCAGAAGGAGTGACCTTCTCAGCCACAGGGAAGGAGCACAGTACTGAGAGTGGGGCGGAAGTTGACAAAGTTGGTGTGAAGTTGAGCAGTAGGCAACCAGGTCAGTAAATAAAGAGATCCAGGTTCGCTTGCTTATTGGAAAAGGAAAAAAATATGTCCAGTCTCAAGATAAATGGACTTAAATTATTTCTACATCTCCCTTTTTCCTAACACCTTCATCTATCCATACTACTCTGTGAAATTTTTGATGCTGTCAATTGAGTCACTTACCAAGGGAAGTAGTTTTTTCAATAAATATGTTTACTACTTTAAAAATTTGGAAAAATAGGCGGCACCTGTAGCACGGTGATTACAGCACCGGCCAGATACACCGAGGCTAGTGGGTTCGAACCCTGCCTGGGCCAAATAAAACAACAATGACAACTGTAGCAACAACAACAAAAATAGCCGGGCATTGTGGCAGGCGCCTATAGTCCCAGCTACTTTGGAGGCTGAGGCAAGAGAATTGCTTAAGCTCAAGAGTTTGAGAAGAGTCACCATGTCTCCCTCAGGAGAGTGCTGCGGCGTCACAGCTCACAGCACTCTACCGAGGGAGACATAGTGACTCTGTCTCAAAAAAAAGAAAATTTTTTTTTGAAAAATAAAAGATGTTGTTTTTTACTCTTGGCACAAAAATCTCAGGTTCAGCCTTTTCAGAAAGTAACCATCTAGTTAGCACCAAAACGTTTTCAGAATGATTGACCTAAAGATTCTTTTCCTACAAATTCACTATAGTGAATTAATTGGAGAGAAGCAAACAATTTTTCCCAGGAAGATTAATCCAATCTTACTGATAACAAAAATATTTAAAACAACCGATACTGCCAACAGAGAATTATTTAGGTATCTTAGCGTATACCTCCTCCATGGAATAGCATGCAGCCCTTGGAAGGAATCATTTCAAAGATACTGTTGCAAATTGAAAAAGTAGAGTATTTATTATTGAGTAAAGCATTGAAAGTAAAACACAAAATCTGTATGGAATTATTATTACCATCAGGTGAAATATATTTTTGCTTATAGACAGAGACTGGAAATGTGTATAAAAATTAGGTTTTATGAGGATGGGATTAAGGATAGTTGCATTTTTGCATACTCTTTTCCACATTAAATAGTAAAAAATCAAACCTAAAGGATAAGCCATTGTAATGGATCTAGTGCATGAGGAAATCTGGGGACAAACAAAGAGATAAAAAGGAAGCTGCTGCCCTAATCAAGTATGAGATCCTCCTGGGGAAGATGGACAGTGGTCTCAGGGTCGCTGCTAAGCAGGGTGATGCTAAGCAGTAAGGCATGGTGAGTAAGGGTGAGTAGGAATCACTGATGATCCAGATTTGGGGAGCCTAACAATAGGGAGCAACAGAGGAGTGGGACTAAGGAGAATCTCAGGGATGATGTGTGGGGAGGCACCAGAAAGACATCCTTCTGGAAGTTAGAATATGAGTTTGGAGCTCAGGATAGGTATGTCCCTGGCCCCCAAGTAGCTGTGTGTGCAAAGCATGTTTTTATATCTATATAGAGATCTGATCTCATGGTCATTCTTAATATACAGAATATGGGACTCAGGCCAGCTGGCCAAGTGATGCCCAGACTTGGAGTTCTTTGTATTAGTTTTCTTCTGCCACGTATAACTCCAAAGCTTCAAAGTTTAAAGTATTTGTCATCTCGCATTGCTGTCATCTCAGGGCTAATCCTGGGAGGATCCATTTCCAAGTGTGCTTACATGGGTGGTGGCAGACTCAGGTCCTCACTGGCAGTTGACCAGTGACTTTAGTTCCTTGCCATTTGGATCTCTCCACTGAGCAGTTTGCAACATGAGGACACA
>CAUYRH010095310.1:0-26800 GCA_963574655.1 Perodicticus potto | reverse complement strand
TCACCCTGGGTAGAGTGCTATGGCATCACAGCTCACAGCAACCTCCAATTCCTGGGCTCAAGCGAGTCTCCTGCCTCTGCCTCCCAAGTAGCTGGGACTACAGGCACCCGCCACAATGCCCGGCCATTTTTTGGTTGCAGCTGTGATTGTTGTTTGGCATGCCCGGGCTGGATTTGAACCCACCAGCTCCGGTGTACGTGGCTGGCGCCTTAGCCTGTTGAGCCATAGGAGCTGAGCCGGTTCGTTTCTTTTTATTTATTTATTTTTTTTTGCAGAAAAATTTTTTTTTATTTATTAACTCATAGCTGTGTACATTATGAAGGTTCGTTTCGTTTTAATGCTGTTCATTCTCCTCACTGCTCTTCCCCTCCCATCTTCCTCCTTCCTTTTTCACTGACAAACAGCAGATGTGCTGGTCTTTACGTGAGAAGCTGCTGGAGTGTTTTTCTCCCCATATGTGGGTGGTTGTGACTTAAAAGTGTGACTCAAGATTTAGCTGCAGATCCTGCCCTTTGAAGAGCACTTTTTCTTTTCTTTTCTTTTTTTTTTTTTGAAAAACCTGGCAAATATTACAATTTTTATTTTTTATTTTATTTTTTTATTGTTGAATCATAGCTGAGTACATTAGTGCAATCAAGGGGTACAATGTGCTGGTTTCATACACAATCTGAAACATTTTCATCAAACTGTTTGACATAGCCATCATGGCATTTTCTTAGTTATTTGTATTCTGAAGGCATTTGTATTCTGCATTTAGTAAGTTTTGTCTGAACCCATCTAAAGATGCACCATAGGTGTGGCCCCACCGTTTACCCTCCCTCCACCCATCACAATTATAGCATAAGAATATGGGGAAAGTGGCGAAGAGCACTTTTTCTTAAGAGTGCTGGCTTTCCCTAAGAAGCCCCAAGACTTTTGCTCAAAACAAGCATCCCTTTTCCACTCACTTCTTGATAGCATGTTCTATCTGCAGTAGCAGTTCAAAGTAGGGTCAGTGGGATAGTAGAAAGAGAGCCACACTGTGAGTCCAGAGACTGGCCTTAGAAAGTCACTCTATGGGGCGGCGCCTGTGGCTCATCGAGTAGGGCGCTGGCCCCATATACTGAAGGTGGCGGTTTCAAACCCGGCCTCAGCCGAACTACAAAACAGAAAAAATAGCCAGGCATTGTGGCGGGCACCTGTAGTCCCAGCTACTTGGGAGGCTGAGGCAAGAGAATTGCCTAAGCCCAGGAGTTGGAGGTTGCTGTGAGCTGTGATGCCCCGGCACTCTACCGAAGGTAATAAAGTGAGACTCTGTCTCTACAAAAAAAAAAAAAAAAAAATGGAGAAAGTCACTCTATGGGTCAAATGAGACTTGTGACTTCTAAGCTTATCAAAGGTAAAAAACCTCTTTTAATATGAAAGAAAAAAATTCATGGACTCCCTTATAGCAGCTGTACTTCTGTTATTTCCTGTTGAGAAAATATATGATTAGTAACTATTTTTATTCAGTTATTCTTTTGAGTAAATTTGATTCACACTAACCATATCAGCATAAACAAACATTTGAACAACAGTCATACAATCAGTAGTGCTAATATTCATTGGCATATAAATGAGGAATTGTATGCAGCTTCTAGAAACAGCATGAATCATGGTGAATTAAATACATAAATATTTAGGCATGCACAATAAAGAATTCCAGAGGTGTTGGTTCATAGTCAAGCACGTTAAAATTTGCTGCCTCTTTCTTCATGATCTCAAAGTGGCTGCTGGAGCTCCTGCCTTGTCTACTTTTCTCACAGCTTGAAGAAGGAAGGGTGATGGAAGGGCAAAAAGTTTTCCTTAAAAGCTTTTTATTCTTTTACATGTATATCTCAATGGCCACCCATTTAGAAAGGAGGCTGAAGGATGTTTTTCAGCAGAGAACATTCTCCAGGTATCTGTTAGAAGAGGGGAGAAGTATATTTGGACAGTTACTAGTAATCAATGGCTTGCTCAGTCTTCAGACAGTGCTGGGAGTGTTACTGGAATTGTGGGCATGGGGATGGCGGGGTGATTCTCAGTGCATGGATTAGAAACTACAGAGCTGGGTGTCCAGGAATTTTTATATCTCAACACTGTGGTTCTGTGAAGCCAACATCTTGGGGTGCTGAGTTTAAGGCAACATGTGGCAGTGAAAAGAGTACTGAATGTGGTGTCAGAAGACATGGATCCAAATCCTGAACTATTGATGAGGAGCTGAGGAAAATGGCTTGACTTCTCTGGAGCTCAGCTTTTCCCCTACAAAAAGGAAACAATAATATGTACCCACAGGTTTCTTGCACGTCTTAGTTCAGAATCCCAAACAGGTGGGTGCTTACTTAATGTGACCTTAAGTTGAAAAGCCGAAGGTTATAGTCTAACCTCAAATTTGAGGACAGCCAGGGAAATGTGATCTGTACGTGTCTCGCCTCTGTATTCCGCTTAGTGGGTGCTGAGCCAAGCAGGTCATAGGTCATCTCCCACTGCCCAGCCGTCATATGATAAATTCCTCAGTCCCCAAAGCAGGTGTCGATTGGATTTCGAGAGGTGTGAGGCCTGCTGCCTGCTGCCTGCTGGTGCTCTGGAGGTCTGCTTAGGGATCTGCTTTATATTTCAGGATTTTCATTTTTTATACTAGCTCATTTACAGATGTTTGATCAGGTGTGAACTTCTACCAAGAAGGCCATAAAAAAGAAATTTAACAAGTGCGTCTGAAATGCCAAGTGAAGGGTCAGACTTTACACAAATTACGTACTGGACTTTAACAACGAACAAAGTTGCTCTTTCTTTTTCATTTCCTTGAGACACTCCTGGACAGGAAAGTTCAAGAGTTCACGTTGCCTGCGCTGGCAGCTGACCAGGTGGTCATACCAACCTGACTTTGCTCCTACTGTTCCCTTTTCCTGAAATGTCCTTTCCCCCACTCTACCTGGCCCAGCCCTACTTATCAGTTAAGGCCTCACTCAAGGAGCATCTCTACTTTAATGCCTGATAACCCAGGACCCAAACAAGAAGAAATCTCCCCTCTCCTGCTATCATACCTGTCTCATGTCTTCACTGTAATAACATCAGACATTTATTGACAGCTTATTTTGTGCCAGGCACTGTCCTAAGATTCATTCATTTAATAGTCACGAAACTCTGTGAGATAGGAACTACTATTATCCTTATTTTACAGATGAAAATTGAGGCACAGAGAGGTTAAGAGGCTTGCTCAAGATCGCACTGCTAAGAAATGGCCAAGTTGGGATTTGGATCCGGTTCTTAACCAATCATAGTACACACACCATAATTATTTTGATAAAGTATGTATCAGTTTCCCCTACTAGGTTATAAAGAATTTTCTGTCAGGGCTCTATCTTATCCCTCTGAGCTTCCCAACTTTTATCTTGAATGAGTGAATATATATACACACATCCTAGTGTGTTGTAACAAATTCAAACTACAGAAAACTAAAATGAAGAGAGAGTACTTTATGGCTGTAATTTAAGCTTCTGTCTCCACCATAAACAATGTTAATAGCCTTTTCTGCTTTCTCCCAGAAGTTCTGATGCACATACCAGCACATGTGCATTTTCCTTAAAGGATTTCTTCAAACAAGGTCACACTTAGACACATTCTGCCCTTAGTTGATACACATGGGTCTATTTATTATTTTTCAGCTTATAGAAAATGAAAACCCTGAGAGGAACTTTTTTTTTCTTTTTTTATGAGACAGAGTCTCACTCTGTCGCCCTGGATAGGGTGCTGTGGCATCACAGCTCACAGCAACCTCAAACTCTTGGGCTTCAGTGATCCTCTTGCCTCACCCTCCCCAGTAGCTAGAATTACAGGTGCCTACCACAATCCCAGCTAGTTTCTTTTCTATTTTTACTTGAGACAGGGTCTCCCTCTTGCTGAGGCTGGTCTCAAACTCCTAAGCTCAAGCAATCCACTTGCGCTGGCCTCCCGGAGTGCTAGGATTACAGGTGTGACCCACCACACCTGGCCCAAGGAGAAATGGTTTATGTTATGTAGGTTCACTCTGATATCTCGAACATTCTTTTGATTTTGCATCCATAAAAATAGTTGTTCTGACCATGTGGTAGTAACCACAGATCCCCTGGGGATGGGGAAAGAGGTAATTATCGATCTCAACCTATGTATGTGTGAACAGAGCTCGGAATCACTAGTTTCTGTTATTGTGCATTTACAAAGAAACATTCAGTGGAGTTTTGTTTGTTCTCAGAAAGAACAAAGGAGCAGAGAGCGTTGACCAGAGCGTGGAGGCTCTGAAGTCCTCCCACAGGACTCTTCAGAGGTGGTGGCCGCGTGTAAGGAACCACGGACCCCAGGGCCAGTACCAAACAGATGCCGCAAATCTTGGATTTTCCAAGGGTCTTGGGTCTTATACGTATTCTGAGTCCTTTGTGTAAACATTTCATCTCCTCTGTCAGGGGGAAAAAAACTAAAACCCTTCATTTTCCACGTGGTACAGATAGGCACCTCTCTCAGCAATGGGAGAGCGCACCAATTTCTGCTTATGTGATCCTGAGAAGGGAAGAGCATATTGTTAGTGATTTTGATCCTCACCTGTAAACCAGACACTTGGGGCAGGGGCAGCTCATTCTCGGATGTGAGCTGAGTCAGACGCCCTTTGGGGAAATGCTCCTTTCCTCTCAATACCTAAAATCTCCTCATGCACCAGAGAAGTCTTAGCACCACACTTTTCTCAGCCCCAGATTGTCTGGATCGTCCTCAGAAAGATTCCAAACAACAGCACAGAGGAAATGGGCTTTTATTCATTTCTATTTAAATTGTTGTAAAATACACATAATATAAAAATTTACCATTTTATCCACTTTAAGTGTACCGGTCCGTGGAGTTGATATATTCATGCTGTTGACATTACATCCCTCACCGCTATACATCTCCAGAACTCTCTTCATCCTGAAAAATTGAAACCTTGTACCCATTAATCACTAACTACCCGATTCCTCCTCCTTCCCCAAACCCCTGGCAACCCTTTTCTACTTTCTGTCTCTACAGGAGGTGAGTCATCTGAGTGGAATCATACAGTGTTCACCCTTTGTTTTGCTTAGTGTAATATCCTCAAGGTTCACCCACCTTGCAGGAATCTGTCACGATTCCTTTCTTTCTACAGCCGAATAGCATTCTGTTGGGTGCATGGGCCACATTTTGCTTATTCATTCGTTTGTCAGCACACTTGTGTGGTCTCCGTGTCTTGGCTAGTGATAATGCTGCCATGCACTTAGGTGCACACATAGCTCTCCTTATTTTTAATTCTTTTTTCTTTTTTTGAGACGGAGTCTCACTATGTCTCCCTTGGTAGAGTGATGTGGCGTCACAGCTCACAGCAACCTCAAACTCTTGGGCTTATGCCATTCTTGCCTCAGCCTCCCAAGTAGCTGGGACTACAGGCACCTGCACAAGGCCTGGCTATTTTTTGTTGTAGTTGTCATTGTTGTTGAGCTGACCTGGGCTGGGTTCAAACCTACTACCCTCAGCGTATGTGGCTGGCGCCATAACCAATGTGCTATGGATGCTGAGCATCTTGTTTTTAATTCTTGTGGGTGAATATACTGAAGTGGAATTGCTGGGTCATATAGTAATTCTGTGTTTAATTTTTCTAGGGATTTCCATCTTATTTACCACAGCAGCTGCACCATTCTACATTCCCACGCCACTAACAGCATTCCTGTTTATCCACATCCCTGCCAGCATTTTCTGTTTTGGGTTTTTTTGTTTTGTTTTGTTTTGTTTTGTTTTTGACACTAGCCATCCTGACGGGTGTGACATGGTATTCTGTTGTGGTTTTGGCTTATATTAGTTTTCGCCCAAGGAAAAAATCATTATTTATCCTGGGATGGAGTGGGAATGGACATGACTTATTTATGTTTTAAAGAGGAATTTTTAACAAGCCAGATTCTCCATGAATGGTAGCTCAGGGAAAAGTTTCCAGCCTGTGTTTAGGCCTAAATATGGGATACGACCTTTAAAAGGTACTGGCTGTGCTACCTGGCCCTGCTGGTCCTTAGTGACCTCCCCAGGGGACTTCTGACAGTTAAGTCTTTAACTGGGGAACTCTCTCTAACATAATACCAGTGGCAGCTTTGTGCTTCCTGTTATGTAAAAGGGAGAGTGTTATTCCATGTGCCAGGGTCATCCATGGACACTCCTCCTATTTCAGTAGTGGTGACAAAGACTCGATACTGAGACACACACAGAGAACCTTTTCTTTTTTGGCAGCAGAGGAAGGATCCCACACACTGTATGGTGTGCACAGAACTTGAAAATGGTTGTTCCAAGAAAGACTAAGTTGGGTTAGTGTTTATGCTGTTTTCTTTTTTTCCAAAAACACTTTCATACCTATTCCTGTACCAAATAGTCTTTGGATCTAGTGGGAAGTATGCTCAGTGGATAGAGATAAGCAGAGTCTTTGAGATAGTAAACACCTTCTTTGAGGTCCCACACAAGGCTTGGTAGCAGGAATGGAACTAGAACCCAGCAGCCTAGCAGTAGATCAATAACTGGTTTTGACAGAGGTGATCCTATCTGGGAGTCAACATTTCACCCCAAACAGCCTCAGGACCTCTCAGGGCTTAAAGCCAGGTACTCTGTTGTGTGGTGGCAGAGAGTAGCCTGTGTCTGGTTCTTTCTCCATGAAGCCTTAGTAGGGCAATGCCCAATGCAGGAGTCCAGCTCTGTGACTTCTTCGCCTCTCTGGGTCGGTCCCCTTTCAGACACCTCAAAACCATTAAAGATTCAATTTGTTTGATTCTTCTTAGCTTAGGTTTAGAAACTATGGCTTATAACTTTCATCATTAGTAAAATCAGCCCCTGAAAACACAAATATCATACGGCACGGACTAATGAATTGGCTGGGGTTTTGTTGTTATTGTTGCTCTGCTTAGCCCAAGTCAGAGATCACTTGAAATTTCTCATCACTGACGATGTGCTTTGAATGGCTCTTGGTTTTCTACCTTAGTGTAAAAGTCTTGAAGCAGACACACAGGTCTGGGCAAGCCAGCCCATATGTGGTCCCTCTCCTGGAATTTGCTAACTAAGACCTGTGTGTTGGAGAGCACATGAGTGCTTCTGTTCTGGACACAGCTGGTGAATGCTGTTGATGGACAAAAGAAGCCAGCTTAGACTTATGGCTTCTCTCCACAGAGGTCATCCACTGGCTTAGTGGCCTCTGCCAAATATGAGCCCCAGAACATTATGAAGCTGTTATTACAGGGAGAGGAGTACTGTGCTTAGGGGCTTTAGGTTATGCTATTAGTGGATGTGGTGAGGCTGTCTTTAAATAAACCAGTTAATTAAAACAGAAGATGAGAAAAACCCTGTTCAAATGGCCAAATCTGATACATATTCTGACATATATTTACTTGTGTATGTGTAACTTGTATTTTCATGATTTATGTCTTTATAGAACAGCCTTTTGTCAAAGATACCAAGATTGGGGGAAAGAGCTTTAGTTACTCTTAAAAACATCTGTCATTTGCCTGTTGCTCTTTGGAATGAAATCCTTAGAGACTATTTTTAAATTACATCCCTATATGTGCCTTATTATTTCTTTACCCAGAGATACCCAACTTTAACCATCTTCAAAGTTGTTTTCAATTAGTGGACGAGGTTGCATATTAAACGTATGTCTCAGACGACCTTCCAAATCACCTTTGTGCCGTGAAGCTTCTCCGTGCTGCCTTGTTAAAGAAAGTGCATGCGCAATTGTGGCCATTTCACGGGGCTGACACTCCACAGCAAAGCTCACCCTGGGTAACCAGAAAAATTGCCCTTCTGTATCACAGTAATACAAAGCCCCCCCCCCCCGTTTCATCTTATCTCTACTAAGCCTTAGATAAGAATATCTAATGAGAAAATTTGGAAGTAACTGGTAGTTAAGAATATTTAGGATGTGAAACCACCGGGGATAGGAGGATGCTAACAGATAACACATCGAGAACATTAACAATAATTTGTAACTTGCGTTCATTAAAGAAAATATCAGGCCAGGTGTGGTAACTCACACTTTGGGAGGCTGAGGCGGGAGGATTGTTTGAGGCCAGGAGCTATGAGACCAGCCTGGGCAATAGAGAGAGACCTTATCTCTACAAAAAATTAAAAACTCATCTATAGTTCCAGCTATCTGGGAGGCTGAGGCAGGAGGATCCCTTGAGCTCAGGAGTTTGAGGTTCCAGTGAGCTACGATCATGTCATTGCCCCCAGTCATGGGAAACTTACTCCCTTTTCTTCATGGTCACTAAACTGGTTAATGAGGACAATACCATGATTTATATTAGCTTCTGCAATTAAGTTTCTTCCTATGTCCTTCTGTGAAATTCAGAGATATGCAAACTGGATAACAACAGCTGGGTGACACTGTGGTTAAAGACTTACACTCAGTATGTGTTAGTTAGTAGACTAACCCTGGAGTGGTGGTCCTCACCGTGTTTTCTGTTGTGGTCCGTGGAGGATGATGTTCCCATCTTGGACTCGTGTCCACGGTTGTATGCAGTTCTGCACAGTCCAGCAGACTGGCCACCGGTCTCCCCCTGTCTCTCCCACTCAAGAAAACAGTCCTGCAGACAAGTGAGTGCAAGAAACTTTATTCTAAGAATAAACTTGAAAACACTGATTTGAAATAAGGAAGGCTGGCAGTTTTCAGTGCCTTGCAATTTATTAGGAACAAATCATTTGCAATACTATAAACTATAAAACAGTCTATGCTATGACAAAGCCCTTTGTCCTTCAGTTTCATCTTGTTCAGTGTCTTAAACACTAATTTCAAAGAATACTGGAAACCATGCTTCTAATCGCCTAAGGACCCACGTGGCTTGAGAGCTTTTAACACCAAACCTGAAAGCAGGAGTGAGGCATCATTCGAAACTGGAAGCAGCATTCAGTGCCACAAAACTTATAGATGTGGAAAGATTTAAGTTAGTACTTAACAGTTGCCAATTTTTAAGAATGTATTTCTGATTTATTTTATTTTATTTCTAAAGGGGTTTTATTTCCAAGTGGACGTCTCTCATAGATAGAAATGTCACAATGGCCAATTACTATTTAGTTAAAGATTTTTATATTTTAAAGAAATTTCTTATGTTAATGAAATGTCTATTCAAGTGTGGAAGATTTTTATTTTATTTCAGCTCTGGACTGTTAGTTCCAGAGGACAGAGACAGCATTTTGTTTATTTTTCTGTTGTCAAATCTTAGCACCTTCCAACACATGCTATTAATATTTCATATTAACCAAAGCTGAAAGAGGAGTCTTGGCTGGTGCTACAGAATTCACTTTCCACTTAATACAAGCTTTTCCAATTAGAGGGTTAGTATGTTCATTAGCAAGCTAATGATAGGGCAACTACTTTTAACTCTTGACTGCACATTAGAATCACATAGATTGCCAGAGAAAAATATATAAGACACTAGTTAAAATAGAATTTCAGAGAAGTGTTTCTCTGGAGTCCATTTGTTGTGCTTCGCTCACCTGTTGGATTCAGGGTGCTGTTCATGTGTCTAAACCCTGGAGCTTGCTTAGAGTTCTAAAATGAGCGAACCTCCTTCATGAGTTGTGCCTGGTGGGAGGTACAAGGCACAGATCTGGCTTTGTGTTGCTTTGAGTGGGACCCGATGCTTCACAGGCAGATAGATGCATAAGTAAGACACAGATCTCATGGCATCATTTATAGAAATTGGAACAATAGGAAGGCAAGCCAATTTGGGATGTAAGGTGTTGATGTAAGATGATGTTTTCTTTGTGATATGTAGACTTCAAAAGCCTTACCACATGACCAAATGTTAAGATGTACTAATCAATCATCGGATTGACAGAACTTTGGAATGAGTGGTGTAGAGATGAGTTGAAAGAGTTGATGAGTTTCTCAAGGGGCCTAAATCTCAATTCACTGTTCATAGGTATCAAGTAAACTAGTAGACAAGAAGTAGAGAGTTACGATGGCCAAAGTCGGAAGAAAGGTGAGATAGCTGTGAATTTCTGACTAAACATGAATGATGAGCACCACTCACAGGACAGAGTCTTCAGCACCCATGGTCAGTCTGTTATCACGAAGCTGAAGAGGTCAAAGTCATCTGCTAAGAGAATGGGGACAGTCTGAAATCTAATGGGTATATGGCTTAAGAAGGAAGGTTAAATTTTTAGAGTTTTAAAAATAGTTCTGTATCAGAGTTGTTTATTTAGAAAGAAATCAGATAGTGTTTTCGAGATTATGAGCTGTGTAAGAAAGTGTACTGAAGTGTAGAAGCCAGAAGAGGAACTCAGGCTTTCCCATAATGTAAAGACTTCCACATTGAGGGACCTGTGCCCCTCCATGGGAACCAGAACTTCTAGTTATGAGTTGGAGTACAAAGTAACTAGCCAAAAGATTAAGTGAACTGGAACATATAGTCCTGAGTATAACCCAAGCAACAACCCTTGTGAGGAGTCTAGAGCTGCCAGAATCCTTAAGTCCATTAGGTTTTCCTTCTGGGCTACCTGAGACTAATGAGACGAATGATTTAAGTCAAAGTAAATACACTTTGTTTTTTGGGAATTAGATAATTTCTTCTGCTTTGTTAGCAGAGGAAATGGAAAGGTGAGCCATGATTTCTCCTCCCCGACCCCTGCCCCAATAGCCAAAGTGACAATGAAGTCTGCATTGTATGGCAAATCTGTGAAGCTGAATTTTGATGGGTAAAGATCTACTCTTTGGTATACTTTGAAAACTCATTTGCAAAACCATGTCAGGAGAATGTAACAAAATATAATACTCAAAGGTGCTTTTTCAAAAAATGGTGTTTTTGGCTTGGCGCCTGTGGCTAAACGGGCTAAGGCGCCAGCCACGTACACCTGAGCTGGCGGGTTCGAATCCAGCCTGGGCCTGCCAAACAACAATGATGGCTGCAACCAAAAAATGACTGGACTTTGTGGCGGGCGCCTGTAGTCCCAGCTACTTGGGAGGCAGAGACAGGAGACTCGCTTGAGCCCAGGAATTGGACGTTGCTGTGAGCTGTGATGCCACCGCACTCTACCCAGAGGGATAGCTTGAGGCTCTGTCTCAACAAAAAAGAAAAAAAAATGGTGTTTTCATCAAGAAATAGTGTTCATAAGCACACATTTTTATTATTCCTAAGTATAAGTATGTTTATAGATTCACTGTCAACTTTTTCAACTTTTATTTTGGATCTGATATTCTTTTTATTTGGACTTAGTAAGGGCATTGACATTACTAATTATTAAAATAAAACATTGCGAGAGTTGAGAGAGTATGTTTTCATATAAGGTTGAGATTAATACTATGAAAATTTGCATTTTTTAATTTTGTTTTTTGAGACAGAGTCTCACTTTGTCACCCTCAGTAGAGTGCTGTGGCGTCATAGCTCATAGCAACTTCAAACTCTTGGGCTTGAGCAATCCTCTTGCCTCAGCCTCCTGAGTAGCTGGGACTATAAGAGCCTGACACAACGCCGGCTAATTTTTACGGACAGGGTCTTGTTCTGGCTCAGACTGATCTCGAACCTGTGAGCTCAGGCCATCCATCTACCTTGTCCTACCAGAGTGCTAGGATTACAGGTGTAAGCCACCGTGTCTGACCCTTGCATTTTAAAATTTTAATAAATATATTAAATTATCCAATTAGAAAAGGTTCTGTATACTCTGTGAATTGTGAATTTGCTTAAATCAGTGTTGATGGGAGCAGTATTTTAATAAAAAGATGATGCATATATATTTCATTAAAATATATATATTCATATTTTATAATAAACTAATCTTAGTTATTTAATCACTTGGAAAAAATACAAATTTTAGGGTTTGAAGTTGGGAATTTTTTTGTAGCTACAGTCCTCATTTTATAGAATGTGGGTATTCATATGAGTTGTAATCCTTATTTCGTTATTTTTCTTTAAAATTCAAAAGAAAAACCATATTTGACTTTGATATTTATTGTCACCACTTTTAGTGGAGAAAAATTTCAAGGTGATTCCAACTAAAAGTAAAATAGAACTCATAAAATGGGCTGAACACTTTTTATATCATCTACCTGGAAAGTAGCTTGCTTATTTTTAAATAACACCTCCCTATTAGGAGAAGTTCATGCCAGTATGATTAATTTTGTGGGGGTGAATAGAAAATCAACTATCGCAAAGTAATAGCATGTGAAGAACTTTTCATGTTCACATTTGACTGATGTCACTATAGTAAGTTATGTATTTGTGTAAATGAGCTCCACCAATAATGAGATCAGTTTGAAAATATATTGCTCCATAGCTGAATTAAATCAAAATGAAAAATTTTACAGTGATTGTTAAATGCCAAATTGAACTGATCTCATTAAATGTGAAATTCAAGTATATTTATACTATGGTCTAAATTTTAATACATGAAAATAATGAGATATGACCAGAATAGCTGGGAAACGTTCCTTTTTTTTTTTTTTTTTTTTCCTTTTAGCAGTTTCTTATTTCACACTTCAGATTTATTTTCTGAAATCTGATGAAACAGCTTAGGACGTGAGTACGAAGTATCAGTGCCGCTCAGCCAACAGGAGGAGAAAACACGTGCTGTTCTGTTTTCACGCAGGTAGTTGGTCGTTGCCTTTGTGTGTTCGTCAAACGTGCACAAAGGAGAAAAAGTTCATTCAGCGGTTTTAGTAAGGCACAGCTGCGCGCAGTAAACACAGATGGAGCACAGTTTTA
Source organism: Perodicticus potto (assembly GCA_963574655.1). NCBI lineage: Eukaryota > Metazoa > Chordata > Mammalia > Primates > Lorisidae > Perodicticus > Perodicticus potto. Next base: position 14,096 of record CAUYRH010095310.1, on the reverse strand, counting down.
TATGAGGCGTCTAACTGAAAGCAGACCTTCATTCTGTTCTTGGAATCCCATAAGTGAACTTTCCATCTGTGATGGTGTGTTTCTGCAGCAGAGGCCAGCTGTCACCTCATCGTAAGCATGTGTTTATTTATTGCGGCTCTGGTGCAGTTCCGCAAACTGTCTCCATGAAGGAAGAGGAGCGAGTCTGCGCTGCTGTTTGCTTCCTATAGAAATACCTGTAATGCCCTGGGTGTGACTGCTCCGCTCTCCCCGCACGGAGAAGCCCGTGGGGGGCTGCACACGCCGGGCAAGTAAGCCAGCCCCTCCTCACTCCCAGGGCTGTCTAGCCTAAGGCTAAAGTTTCTGGGCAGATACTTACTACAGGTGCTCATAGCATTTTCTTAACCCTGTTCATTAATAAAAAAAGCTTTATTGGGGTATCCTTGATATACCCAAATTGCGTGTATTTAGTGTGTACATTTTGATCAGTTTGGACATATGCATAGGCCTGTGATGTCATTACCGCTATCAAAGTGCTAAATTAGCCATCACCTCCAAAAATTTCGTCTGTTCTTTTGTATGTTTTTTTCCTCCTCTGAACAAAAATAGTCACTGTAGAGTTTACCTGACTAACGAGGTACTGCTAGCTGTGTGTAGTAACAAGTGGAACGTCGAGCCCTGTGTGTGCAATTGAAAAATGCACTGTGGTGGTTGGGTGTCTAAGGAGAGAAAATAGAGGCACATCATAAACTGCAATGTCGCCTGATATTTCTCAGGATGAAGGTGTGCGGAAAAGATCACCAGTGTTATCAACAGTCATTCATTTTGGTAGAAACATTTTAAACATTATTAAAATCTCCAGGAGACATCTGTAGCTCAGTGGGCAGGGCGCCGGCCCCATATACTGAGGGTAGCGGGTTCAAACCCAGCCCCGACCAAACTGAAACAAAACAGCCGGGTGTTGTGGCAGGCACTTGGAGTCCCAGCTACTCGGGAGCCTGAGGCAAGAGAATCGCCTAAGCCCAAGAGCTGGAGGTTGCTGTGAGCTGTGATGCCACAGCACTCTACCGAGGGCAATGTAGTGAGACTCTGTCTCAGAAAAATAAAATAAAATAAAATCGTACAACAGGCAAAACTAAGCTATGATGATCGAAATCAGGACATTGGTCACCACTGGGAGTGGAATTAACTGGAAAGGGTATAAGGATACATTCTGGGATGATGGGAATGTTCTATAACTTGACTGGGATGATGTTTGAGCCAATGTATATGTTCCTCAAAGCTCATTGATCTATATGCTCAAAATTTGTGTGTTTTATTGTATGTGAATTGTACCTTAATTTTGCAAAGTGAGAACACTTCTGATTTGGAAGAGTCAGAGATTAGGGCATTCGGTGTCCAACTACTGTCAACTTAGATAAACCGAAGCTCTTTCTGTGCCTTTTAAGGAAATCCACTGTCTCTCCAATAAACCTAAGACGTTTTCTCCAAAGTTGGCAATGGAGGAAGAATTCTTATAATAAAATTCATCATCACTACTGTTCTTAAATATTTACCATGTGCTTGATATACATTATTTCATTTAATCCCTTCTAAAACCCTCTCGAGTAGCATTACTCTTATCCTCATATAACAAAAGAAAGAACTAAGGCCCAGAAAGATTAAATAAGCTGCCTGCTTTAAGTGGAAAGGCTATTACTCAACCCCAGGTTATTTCATCCCAAAGCCTATGGTTTTACTGTCCTCCCCGTGGAGGTTCCCCCGGGTTCTTGGTGATCATCGGATAAAAGAATTTTAGGTCATGCCATGTAAGCCAAAGTAAGCAGCTTTTATTGAAAGCAAAAGTAAAAGTATGCTCTCTCAAGAGAGAAAGAGTGGGCAGGCTCAAAAAGAGCAGCTGCACCAGGACGATCTGGTTTTCGGTCTTTTGAAGTCTTACTGATGGAGGGGAGGAATATTCAAGGCTAAGGGGCTGCTTTTACAAAGACTTTGGGTAGTAATTCCTAGAATTGGGTTCCCTCCCATTTTTATACTATATATGGAACTGTCATGGTGATTTCAAGGGTGGAGAAATTTTAAAACCACAATGCAAATGATACTGTAATTAGCCAAAGTTCATGTGAGGTGACCCAGATAGCTAACAAGCAAGTTGAAACCAATTCTTATCTGTGATTATCAGCACCCCTTAGTGAGACTTTAACACTTGCACACACTCTGCTAGCTCCTGCATCTGGCTCAGCCCTGTCCCCTAATCTTCCCCTCTAACAACACTGTATTGGAGAGGGGCCATCAAGGCCCTGATTCTAGCCCCCAAGACTTACTTTCTCTTTGGGATCTCCTATCAGTCTACGGTTACAAGTCACAAAGTAATAATATAACTTTCCTAAAAGTTTATTTCTATCTCTCGCTCCAGTCCAGAAGGATGGTCTGAGACCCTGACTGTAACTACCCTGCAGTCTCAAATGTGTGGCTTCCAAGGGCACTCTGGTCTTTACCACTTCAGGAAAATGACAGGAGAAAAGGATGGTTAACCAAAGCTGGGATTCCCTCACAAATGATGGAGGAGGAATTTGCACCACTCATTTTTGTTCATTCCACTGGGAGCACTTCGGTCACATGGTTATACTTAGCTGCCTGAGCAAGAGTGAGACCCTGTCTCTACTAAAAATAGAAAAATTAGCCAGATGTTGTGGCGATATCTGTAGTCTGTAGGCAGGAGGAAGCTGAGACAGGAGGATCACTTGAACCCAGGAGTTTGAGGTCACTGTGAGCTGGGCTGATGCCAGGGCACTCTAGTAGCCTGGGCAACAGAGTAAGACTCTATAATAAATAAATAAAACTACAGTCAAATTAGCTCAAGTGAAAAGACTTACTTTTTTTTTTTTTTTTTTTTTAGACAGAGCTTCAAGCTGTCACCCTGGGTAGAGTGCTGTGGCAACACAGCTCACAGCAACTTCCAATTCCTGGGCTCAAGCGAGTCTCTTGCCTCCACCTCCCAAGTAGCTAGGACTACAGGTGCCCACCACAATGCCCAGCCATTTTTTTTTGGTTGCAGCCGTCATTGTTGTTTGGCGGGCCCTGGCTGGATTCGAACCCACCAGCTCAGGTGTACGTGGCTGGTGCCTTAGCCCGTTGAGCCACAGGCACCGAGCCAAGACTTACTTTTTTAAAAAAGGGTGCAACAGATGATCAAAACCACATTCACAGATAGGAAACAAAGCAGAGCTGATTAAACTACCTGGGAACAGGTGGATTGCTTGAGCTTCAGGAGTTCGAGACCAGCGTGAGCAAGAGCAAGACCCCTGTGTTCTAAAAATAGCCAGGCTTCGTGGCGGGCGCCTGTAATCCCAGCTACTTGGGAGGTTGAGGCAATAGGATGACTTCAGCCCAAGAGTTTGGGATTGCTGTGAGCTATTAAGACATGGCACTCTCCTAAGGATGACAAAGTGAGACTCTGTCTCAAAAAGAAAAAAAGAAAAGAAAAGTTCTGAATCATATTCTGAGCTGTGGGCCACTGTTCTAAGTGATGCAGATATGGCAATAAAATATTTCCCTCGACAAATCTTTTTTACCAGAGAGTTTACATTACATGGTAGAAACAGACAAACTAAAAAAATAAATGAAATATACATTATACCACAAGGTCTTAAATGTTATGGAAGAAAAAGAAAATGCTGGAAGTAGAAAATACTGGAGCCATTGTTTGTGATAAAAATCAGCTGGCTGCTCCCCAAACCCACCTTCCTCTACCACTGGGCACAGAGCTAAGATTACAGTCCCCAATCTTGTTAGCTATTGTCAAATGATTGTGCTGTGCTCAATGGAATAGAAGTAGACATCATGCCCCTTTGAGGGCCTAACCTATGAAAACCACCTATGCACAATCTTCTTCTCCTTCCCCGTATGATCACTTAATGAAGAGCACTCCAAGGCCTTAGAAGGGGGTGGAACTATAATAGAAGGGTTCTGGGACCCAGCATGACCACATGGATAGCTGTTCTCCACCTAGAAATCCCAAATGAGGTTTATATGAGCAAGAAATAAACTGCCATTATGTTAAGCCACTGGGGTGAGAATTTATCTGTTACAGAGCATTATTTACTCTAATATAGTAATTTGTATGCATGTATCAAAAATATAATTGTGAGCCACTAGAGAAGGCCAGAGTCACAAGAGGAAAGGACCTTAGGTCCCTGAGGGATCAAGTAGAAGGCCACCCACCAACCCAGAGTTCCCAGTTGGACATTAGTAGCTAAAAACAAACTTCTACATTGTTAAACTACTGAAATGTATTTGTTAAGTCACTGGGTTTTCTCGATTGTAGCAGCTGGCGTTACTTTCCCTAATTAATTGGGTGCTGTGTAACCTCTGGTCTCTTCTGCCTGCATTGCTATGCCATTCTGCTTCTCTCTGAAGACCAGTTCTCTAGAATTCCACAATTTCGGCAGTGACCAGGACTGGCCCTTGCCCTGAAGTCAACTCCAGGACCTTTTAGTTCAAGCACACATAATCATCCAAACACTCAGACTCTCAGTGTCACAATTCCAGCTTCTCCAACAGTAGAAGTCTAATAGACCCACAGGTGTCCATACCCTGGGGGAGGGCAGGTCACACAGGGTTTTCCAGGTAGCTCTAGGAGTCCACACCCAGGCACTTGCCTCCTGAAAACTCTCTTTAAAATCTATCCCTAACCTGGCGCAGAGAGGCGCACATCTGTAATCCTAGCACTCTAGGAGGCCGAAGTAGACGGCTTGCTTGAGCTCACAAGTTCAAGATCAGCCTAAGCAAGAGTGAGACCCCATCTCTACTAAAAATAGAAAAATTAGGTCAGCATGGTGGGCACCATAGTCCCAGCTACTCAGGAGGCTGAGGCAAGAGGATCGCTTGAGCCCAAGAGTTTGAGGTTGCTGTGAGCTATGGTATGACGCCATGGCACTCTGCTCAGGGTGACAGAGTGAGACAGTGTCTCAAAAACAAAAACTAAGCCCCTTCATTGTCATCAAGATTCTTTTTTTTTGAGACAGAGCCTCAAGCTGTCGCCCTGGGTAGAGTGCTGTGGCATCACAGCTCACAGCAACCTCCAACTCCTGGGCTCAAGCGATTCTCCTGCCTCCGCCTCCCAAGTAGCTAAAACCACAGGTGCCCACCACAACGCCCAGCTATTTTTTCATTGCAGCCGTCATTGTTGTTTGGCAGGCCCCGGGCTAGATTCGAGCTCAGGTGTATGTGGTTGGTGCCTTAGCCGCTTGAGACACAGGCACCAAGCCGTGTCATCAAGATTCTTAAAAAATATATATATAGTGAAAAAGAAGGAAAAAAATCTACTCCAAAAAAGAACAAGGTCCTAAACGGGACACCTATTCTCTGTTCTATTTTCTAAGTTCTGATTTATTGAGTTAAGGCCAGTTGAATAAGTGACACTAGGAATAATTGATCCCTTCAGAGGTCTTTTCACAGGGGTGTCATACAGTATCCCCAACATCTGCAACATGCTAACCAAATTGGAATTCAACATAGTAATTCCAATGGCACAAAATAGTTACATGAGGAGAAGCAAGCAGGGCAGATATTTTAATCATTATGAATTACTCTTAAGAGCCTTAATAAATAAATATACAAGCAAAAAAAAAGAGCCTTTGATCACCAGTTCCTTCTGTTACCCATTAAGACTTGAAAAAAGTTATAGTTACAGGCTTGGCGCCTGTGGCTTAAGCAGCTAAGGCACCAGCCACATACACCTGAGTTGGTGGGTTCGAATCCAGCCCGGGCCCGCCAAACAACAATGACGGCTGCAACCAAAAGGTGGCCGGGCATTGTGGCGGGTGCCTGTAGTCCCAGCTACTTGGGAAGCAGAAGCAGGAGACTCGCTTGAGCCCAGGAATTGGAGGTTGCTGTGAGCTGTGATGCCACGGCACTCTATCCAGGGTGAGAGCTTGAGGCTCTGTCTCAAAAAAAAAAAACAGTTATAGTTACATTATACTCACTGTTAATAACTCTTGATTATCAACATCTCTCCTGCATCTTCCATTGAAAAATGCCTGAGGGCTTGAAGTATCAGAATCACAATAATGTGATATCCACAAGAAAATTCCATGCACATTTAATAGGGAACTTGACTTCTGAACTCCTGTCCAACTAGTCATAAGAACTAGTTAAATTTTGCCTTTCTTTGGGAAATTAAGGTGATTTCTGACCGGAATGGACTCACTTTGGAATTCTAAGGAGCTTTGAGAACACGCTTCAGGAATGTCTACCACTATCACTGATACTGGTTATAGGACTGAGGCAAAAAAAAAAAAAGGAAGAGACAACTGGTCAGCAGGTGAAGGATGAGGACAACAGAAAGAGAAAAGGAATGGACAGGTGAAGGCTGAGATGTGAAAGACCACTTCTAACAATTCTCTCATATTTTCTAAATAAAGGCCGCCTTGGTCTACTCAGATGAAAGCTGTGCTGGTGCTCTTAACAAGTCTCTCTAAACACAGCCTCCCCATCCTTCACCAGACAGAGGCACAGACACACACACACTTCCCCCTCCAAAAGGCCATCTTACAACTCTGTCCTACATAGCTCTTGCAACAAATGTCACTTCAGCACCTTCTATTCTCCATTGCTAAGTCTTTAAAAGTTTTCAAAGTTATTTTTCCAAGACTTCAAATGGTAAGAGTACTGCAAACCACAAGATCAGGGACGTAGAATGGTGACATCCATTTGTGTCTTTGATTTTAAGTCTTAATTTAGTTTCGTTACTTAATAAGACTTGCCTTGTTCTGGGCCCTTCTACAGTACTAATATTAGTTTAAGAGGTATGCAGGGTGCTGCAAGATTGAGTCCACTGAATATGTATCTGGGAGAAACAGCTCCTCTGTGATCTGTGGATGGCTTATTTCTTTGCCCCACAAGCATTGATTTTGTAAGTTAATTTCATATAATGGTTTTGATCCAGCAGTCCTGTAATTGACTAGACCTCTTAGGAAGTAGATTACAAAAAAAAAAAAGGAAGTAGATTACAAAGAAGAAAATTTAGCTGAAACATTGCTTTCTTTAAAAAGACAGAGCTAAAGAGAGAGCAATGATTTATTGAGTTAAGGCCAGGACTATACAACACTGTGAATGTATAATACTTAATCCCACTAGATTGTACATTTAAAAATAGTTAATATGGCAAATTTTATAATTTGGGCATTTTATGACAATGAAAAAAGGCTAAGTTTTTGTTACACATACAAGCCGAGTAGAGCAAAGGAAAAAAGAAGCCGTTGATCAATACAAGATCATATTAGAACTTCTTTTTTTTTTTTGAGACACAGTCTTATTTTGTTGCCCTTAGTACAGTCCCTTGGCATCATAGCTCACACCAACCTCAAACTCTTGGGCTCAAGAGTTCCTGATGCCTCAGCCTCCCAAGTAGCTGAGACTATAGGCACCTGTCACACATCCGGCTATTTTTAGAGATAGGGGTCTCACTCTTGCTCAGGCTGGCCTTGAAGTCCTGAGCTCAAGCAATCTACCTGCCTCCGTCTGCCAGAGTGCTAGGATTACAGTCATGAGCCACTACGCCTGGCCATAATATTAGAACTCTTTAATTCTCAAGTACAAATAGACTCAACTTGTTTATACAAAAAAAAAAAAAAGAGAGAGAGAGAGAAAGGTACTGGCTCACATTCTTGAAAAGTTAATCAGTTTTATATTTCAGGTAAGACTGGATTCGGATATTCAATGTCCTTATAATTCTGTCTCTTCCTATTGGTCAAGCAGTCCTCTATGCTAATTTCATGCTTATGCAGGTTCTCCCACAGATGATAGTGAAAATGGACGCCATGGCTCCAGGCCTACCTCCTATCACCTCATCAACCACGCGAGAGTACCTCTCTCCCAGTAGTTCCAGTGAAAATCCTGGCACTGATTTCATTGGCCTCACTTGGTTGATGGCCAATTCCCATTGCGAGGGGGATGGACTGTTCTGACCAGCCAGCCAGAGAATGTGTCCTCACTCCTAGTGCAGAACAGAGTCAGCCCCACCTAACCCACACGCAGTGAGAGCGTGGGGCACAGGGTACAGACTCGGACATTTTTGCTAAAAAATGAAAACCAAAGGAGACATTTAGAGACTAGAGGCAGAAATGAAACATCCTACTTTCATTTGACAATATCCCATTAGGCCAGAACGCTTGCTTACTTGCTTGCTTGTTAGTTTTTTGATCCTGCTTCTTTTTATATTCCCATTCTATCTCTCCCCTTCCCTTTTTGGCCAACATTCTTGAGAGACTAATGTGCCCTTGTGATTTTCGTTTGGAATTGTTTTCTGAAGTGATAAAAAGGCTACATTTCCAGTCCCTTTCTCCTTTCTTCCACTCCCAGCAGCTAACATAATGAACTACTAGATGTTGCCAAAATGAGAGTATTCAGCTTGTGAATTATATAATAAATTGAATCTCTGTCTATGGCCCCGAGCTTCACCACCTCCTCAGATTGTTTCTATGGGTAAAAGAGGAAGTCAACTTTTGCTGGCGGAATTACATAATTATCCCTCCTACGTCTTCCTTGGTAGCCTCTGTTCACCTTTGAGGAAGGCTACCAAAACAAGCAGATGTGGCATTAACTCTTGATTTTTCAAGTAAACATAGGACTGATAATGCAAAATGGCTCACACACTCACTTCATATTGCCTTTGGATTATCACTGAACACACGCACACACGAAATCACAAAGATGCCCAAGAGTATTGTACAGCAGTCAGCAAACACTACCAAGAGTTAACAGAGATGGGACCTGAATCCTCTTCGCCACCCCAAATTACTTTACCCTCTTCACCAAACTGTCTGGAAATATAATCCATGTGCTTTAAGCACCATGCAGAAAACAGCCCTCTGTCTAGATAGCATTTCACCTATGCCTCTGTGTTAAAATGAGGATCTTGCTATCGCCACTGCATTAGGCCATACAATGATGAGGACTGGGAAGGCTGACCCCTGAGAGCCGTATGTAAAGTACTCAAATGCTACCAGGGATGCATTTGTATAGCAGAACAGGCCGGGGCTTCTCTTTTCTCATTAACAGCTGTGCCATCCTGAGGAATAATTCACCCAGTGGCACTGTGGAAATCAGAAAAGAACATGGAATTTCAGGATTATATAATATCAGTAAATTTGATACTGAGACTTGACAAGAGACCAGAAATCATCATCAGCCACTCTAGATACGGTGTCTCGGTATGAGCTGAAGGCTTGCTAGCATTTCTTTGTCTGGGCCAGAGCTGGCAATCCTGAGCACAGGGCAGGCGAGAAATGACAGGAGAGTAGTGCTTATCTGAAAAGGGTCATGAGGTCATGAGGTGGTGGTAAAAAAATCCAACTTCCTTGCCCATGGGTGAGACCATTCTGAGGTGGGCTGCACAGTCACAAAGGGCCCAGCAGAGAGCATTGCCGCTGGTGTAATCCACTCACGACGGAACTTTCTCAGCTTTCCTCTTTTCCTTCTTCTCCCCACTTCCTTCATCTGCTTCCTGGGATAACCTCTGAATAAACTATTTGCACCCCAAATCCTTACCTTAGAATTTGACTATCGAGGAGTTAAAAAACCAAAGCAAATTGCAAATAACCTGTTTAAACCAAGTAACTTTCTCTTATTATTACCCTGATCTTACAATTCTTTTTGTAGACTCCTGGGCTCTAGAGCAGTGATTTCCCACTGGTGCTTTATGAGAGGATCTTAGGTGTGCCTTGAAAATTCTTAAAGATCACTAATTAAATTGTTTTTGAATGTTTTTTTTTTTGAGACAGAGTCTGTGTTGCCCTTGGTAGGGTGCCGTGGCATCACAGCTCACAGCAACCTCAAACTCTTGGGTTTAAGTGATTCTCTTGCCTCAGCCTCCCAAGTAGCTGGGACTATAGGCACCTGTCACAACGCCCAGCTATTTTTGTTGCAATTGTCATTGTTGTTTAGCTGGCCTGAGCCAGGCTCGAACCCGCCAGCCTCAGTGCACATGGCTGGCTCCATAACCACTGTGTAACGGGCCCTGAGCCAGAGAGTAAGTATATTCTCTTTTTAACTCTCTTTCTTTTTTTTGTTAACATAATTGAAGTGTGCATGGAAGTTTAACTATAGATTCAAGTGTGCCATGAGATTAAAAAAGGTTGAATAACACTGTAGAAAAATAGGCTTTAAATCCCACAGGACAATTTTTGTTATTCATCAGTCGGGTTGAATAAAACCTGAGTAGTGATCATATTCTATTGGTCGGAAAGCCAAAGTGAGATGTTCATTTATTAAAAACTGTTGAGGCATCTGAACACCAAACAGTGTTGAACCAATCATCTGTAACTGATTTCCAAGAGACTTCTATTAATACTAGTATTAATTCCCTATATAGACTCAACCTATTTGCACCCAAATCACTTATCTTCTCAGTGACTCCATTTTTCTTACTTGGGAAATGGAGATAATCACGCTTACCAGCTCCTTCACAAGGACACGGTGAGGATTAATGGCAACGTTTCTGCCGTAGATGAATGTTGCTATATAAATGCAAATGATTGCATTACAGCTGGGCTTACATGTAAAAATGCAATGACTTTTAGATCCTAGGTTCTTTCATAACGCTGAAAAGTAATTCTAATTGGAAAGCAACTTCCTTAATTCTTTGTACAAGAGAAAAAAGCAATCAGTGTGAAGGGTAGTCAGGAACATCAGAATGGCTCTTGGTGCTTTTCCTGCAGACCGGCTCCCTGTCTCTTAATTGCTCACCAGTTATACACATGCCCTTCCTCAGCTACTGATCAAGGCGTCCCTCCATCACTAGCTGTGCTTCCATGTCTTCCCGGCACTCTTGGAGCCCTTTGAGGCTTATTCAGAAGAGAGAATCTTTCCATATCTTATGTTTTGAGTTCTTACAGAATCCCTCTGCTATGGGTCTGAATGTCGGTGTCTCTCCAGATTCATCTGCTGGAACCTAATACCCAGTAGTATTCAGAGGTGGGGCCTTTCGGAAGTGGTTAGGTCAGTAGGGGCCCATACTCACGAATGGGATTAATGTCCTTATAAAAGAGGTTCAAGCCGACTCCTTTGCACCCTTCTGCTCTTGGAGATGCAGCAAAAAGTAGCTATCTTTGAAGGGAGGACACAGCCCTCACCAGACACCAAGTCTGCAGCTGCCTTGATCTTGGACTTCCCAGCCTCCAAACTGGTAGAAACGAATTTCTGTTGTATATAAGTTACCCCCCCAAAAAAACAAATGTTACCCAGAATTCCCAGTTACCTGTGGAATTCTGTTACAGCAGCACAAACAGAATAAGACTTTCTCGTTTCTTTTTTTGTGTTTTCTGTTGTATAGAAGTCACCCAGAATTCTCAGTTACCTGTGGAATTCTGTTATAGCAGCACAAACAGAATGAGACTTTCTTTTCTTTTCTTTTCTTTTCTTTTTTTTTCTCACTCTGTCACCCTGGGTAGAGAGCTGTGGCTTCATAACTCACAGCAACCTCAAACTCCTGAGTTCAGCCAATTCTCCTGCCTCAGCCTCCCAAGTAACTGGGACTGCAGGGACCCACCACAACGCCAGACTAGTTTTTCTATCTTTAGTAGAGACGGAGTCTCACTCTTGCTCAGGCTGGTGTAGAACTCCTGAGTGCAAGCAATCCACCGACCTCGGCCTCCTATAGTGAGGAACGTCCACGGTTCTCAGCCTGGCTTTCTGCCTACCCCATTCCCAATCCAGCCATAAGGCTCTTTCCATCTCTCTTTCTCTCTACCTGCTATCCTATACAAAGAGAAATCTCATTCCTTATCCACATTCACAGAGTGGGACAATTAAAAAAAAAAAAAAAGGCTTTGGGTTTACAGTGCAGAAGACCTGGATTTAGCTACTTTTTACTCCTTACTAGCTCTGTGACCTAGTTGAATTATTTTCTAGCCTAAATTTTTTTTGGTCTACCTACATGCACATGATACAAAATTCAAAAGGTACAAAGTACGTAAAGGCAGGTCTCCTCCCAGACCCCCTGCTCCTCACCCATAGGCCACCATTAGCAGTTTCTAATGAATCTTTCTAGTTATGCAAAAATGTTGATGTATACTCATGAAATAACTTGCTGGAATTTTGACTGGGATTGCATTGAATTTATAGATTATCAGGAAACTGATCCATTGGGAATGAATCAATTGGGAAAGAATTGACATCTTGACAATACTGAGGCAATATTTCTATCCATATACATGGGATATTTTTCCATTTATTTGTGTCTTTGATTTCTTTCATCAGTTTTACTCATATAGATCTCATACATATTTTGTTAGATATACAGAATCTCACTCTGTCACCCTGGGTAGAGTGCCGTGGCTTCATAGCTCACAACAACCTCAAACTCTTGGCTCAAGAGATCCTCTTGCCTCAGCCTCCCAAGTAGCGGGGACTACAGGTGCCCACCACAACTTCTGGCTATTTTTGGAGACAGGGTATCACTCTGTCTGAGGCTGATCTCAAACTCGTGAGCTCAAGCAATCTGCCCACCTCCACCTCCCAGAGTGCTAGGATTACAGGCATGAGCCTCCACAACCGGCCTCATTTTTTTTTTTAATTCGAGACAGAGTCTCACTGAATCGCGTGGGTAGAGTGCCATAGGATCATCATAGCTCACAGCAACCTCAAAGAGGAGCTCACGAGATCCTCTTGCCTCAGCTTCCCAAGAAGCTGGGACTACAACAAGCACAACACCTGGATATTTTTTAGAGACAGGGTCTCACTCTTGCTCAGGCTCATCTCAAATGCCTGAGCTCAAGCAATCCACACTCTGCCTTCTAGAGTGCTAGTGAATGACCTCATCTTAACTTAATTATCTCTTTAAAGACCCTGTCCCCAATTACAGTCACATTCAGAAATACCAAGAATTAAGACTCAACATATGAATTTGGAGGAACTCAACTCAGCCTATAAGATTCACCATTAAGCATACTAGTTTTTTTGTAGATGTTCTTTATCAAACTAAGGAAGTTCTCTATTCCTAGTTTGCTGAGAGCATATTGTGTATATATTGTTTAAAATAACAGAAACGGTTAACAAGCAATCTTTTGAAATCAAAAATCTGATCTCCTCGTTGCCTCGTTCAGTATTTCTATTTCTGTTAGAAAAAGGATGCATCCTAATTACATCCCATGACCCTGCATGACCTAGCCTCTCCTCAACTCTCCAGTCCCATTTAGTGCCACGTTCCCCTTCCCTCTCTCCTTTGAATACTGTGGTTTTGATATGTCCCCTAAATTTTATGCATTAGAAACTTAATCCCCAATGTGGCAGTTTGAAAGATGGGGCCTTTAAGGGAAGACTAGATCATGAGCACTCTACCCTCATCAATGGATTCATGGATTCATAGGTTAATGGGTTATCATGGAAAAGGAACTGGTGGAATTTTTTCCTTTTTTTTTTTTCTGAGACAGGGTCTCTCTGTCTCCTGGACTAGAATGCAGTGGCATCATCATAGCTTGCTACAACTTCGAACTCCTGGGCTTAGGCAAGTCTCCAGTCTCAGCCTCCCGGGTAGCTGGGACTACAAGTGTGAGCCACCATGCCCAACCTGGTGGCTTCTAAAGAAGAGAAAGGGAGACCTGAGAACATGAGCACTCCCGACCTCCTCACCAGGCAATGCCCTGCACCACCTTAAGACGCTGCAGAGATTCCCCACCAGCCAGAGGCTCTCACCCGATGTGGCCCCTTCACCTTGGACCTCTCAGCTTTCATAACTGTAAGAAATAATTTCCTTTTTAAAAGGAAACACCTGGGCGGCGCCTATGGCTCATCAAGTAGGGCGCCAGCCCCATGTACCAAAGGTGGCGGGTTCAAACCCAGCCTTGGCCAAACTGCAAAAGCAGAAAAACAGGCAGGCGTTGTGGAGGGCGCCTGTAGTCCCAGCTACTTGGGAGGCTGAGGCAAGAGAATCGCCTAAGCCCAGGAGTTGGAGGCTGCTGTGAGCTGTGTGACGCCACGGCACTCAACCGGGGGTGATAAAGTGAGACTCTCTTTCTACAAAAAAAAAAAAAAGGTCAAAAAATTGTAATTCTATAGAAGAATTAAATATGCTTTACCCAAGCATATTTGTTAAGCCTATGTGTTAAGTATATCTTAAC
>CAUYRH010095308.1:0-16976 GCA_963574655.1 Perodicticus potto | reverse complement strand
CTCCGCCTCCCAAGTAGCTGGGACTACAGGCACCCGCCACAACGCCTGGCCATTTTTTGGTTGCAGCCGTCATTGTTGTTTGGCAGGCCCAGGCTGGATTCGAACCCACCAGCTCAGGTGTACGTGGCTGGCGCCTTAGCCTGTTGAGCCACAGGCGCCGAGCCCCAACTCTTGGACTTAAGAGATTCTCCTGCCTCATCCTCCTAAGTAGCTAGGAGTAGCTACTTTTTTGTTGTAGTTGTCGTTGTTTGGCAAGCCTGAACTGAGTTCGTACCCACCAGCCTTGATGTATGTGGCTAGCGCCCTAGCCGCTGAGCTACAGGTACCAAGCCTGTTAGGTATATTTTATCACAATAAAAAAAAAAAAAAAATTCAGCCCAGGGAAATACTCCTTTTTAGCTCCATCAAATAGAAAATAGGTGTCTAACTCCAAAATGGAAAAAAAGAAAAAAAATGAATCAAATCTATGTATAAGGTTGGTCCTTCTGTGTAATGCGTATTTTATAGGTTCTTGATATTTTTCTTAGTTTTTTAAAAAATTTTTTATGTATACTCTACATTTTATATAAGCAAAATATTAATTATACCTTTTCTTATCACTGTGCCACTTCATGTGTACCAGGATTTTTAAAAAGACTCTGGAAATCCTTAAGAAAACTGGATTTACTTGGCCAGGCACAGTGGCTCGCTCCTGTGATCCCAGCACTCTCGGAGGCTGAGGTGAGTGAACTGCTTGAGCTCAGGAGTTTGAGACCAGCCTGAATAAGAATGAAACCCCATCTCTAGTAAAAATAGAAAAACTAGGCAGGTATTGTGGCAGGTGCCTGTAGTCCCAGCAACTTGGGAGGGTGAGGTGGGAAGATTGCTAGAGCCCAGGAAGTGAGGCTGCTGTGAGCTAGGCTGAGATCATGGGTCTCTACCCATGCAACAGAGTAAGACTCTGTCTCAAAACAAAACAAAATAAAACAAAACTTAATAGTATGGTGGTACTGGCATAAAGATAGACATATCCTTAATGATATTTCAATTAAAAATATAAAAAATATGGCTCGGCGCCTGTGGCTCAACAGGCTAAGGCGCCAGCCACGTACACCTGAGCTACCGGGTTCGAATCCAGCCCGGGCCCGCCAAACAATAAAAAATGGCCAGGCATTGTGGCAGGAGCCTGTAATCCCAGCTACTTGGGAGGTGGAGGCAGGAGACTCGCTTGAGCCCGGGAATTGGAGGTTGCTGTGAGCTGTGATGCCACAGCACTCTATCCAGGGTGACAGCTTGAGGCTCTGTCTCAAAAAAAAAAAAAATATAGGGCAGCGCCTTTGGCTCAGTGAGTAGGGCGCTGGCCCCATATACTGAGAGTGGCGGGTTTAAACCTGGCCCCAGCCGACCTGCAACAAAAAAATAGCCGGGCATTGTGGTAGGCACCTGTAGTCCCAGTTACTTGGGAGCTGGAGGTTGCTGTGAACTGTGAAGCCATTGCACTCTACCAAGGGTGACAAAGTGAGACTCTGTCTCTAAAAATACAACAACAACAAAATATATAAAAAATAATAAATTGGATTTACTAAATTATTTCAATTAGCTTTACAAAAGTTGCATAAGAGTTTAGAAAGATTTTGATTATTAAATTTGAAGACTAGATCGAGCAGATGTTTTTAACTTTTAATAGAGAATGAGCTAACTAACTTTTATTATTATTAGTAGTAGTAAGTTATATTTAAAGAAAAAGGTTTTTTTTATTTATAAACTTTAATAAACCACATTATGCACTTTTGGAGGCCAAGACAGATGGATTGCTTGAGGTCAGGAGTTTCGAGACCAGCCTGAGCAAGAGCAAGACCCCATCTCTAAAAACTAGCTGGGTACTGTGATGGGTGCCTATAGTCCCAGCTACTCGGGAAGCTGAGGCAAGAGGATCACTTGAGCCCGAGAGTTTGAGGTTATGGTAAACTATGACGCCATAGCACTCTACTATGAGGGTGACAAAGTGAGACTCTGCCTCAAAATAAATAAATAAATAAAAATAAAATAAAACTACATAATGGCCAAAAGGCATAAACAGAAATTCCAACCCTGTGAGAGACAGGAGGGACAGATGCACAGCCAACCTGCCTGAACAGCAGGGCCAGAGCCTGGACTGGGCTGCAGAAGTCCCAACATGGACACTGGGAATGTTAAGCGGGACCAACAGGTAGCTGCAGCCTCTGGCTGAAGAGTGAAAGCAGCTTCCCAGAAGCCCCATGCCACTTACCCGAGAGCCGCGGCTGCATAGGCAGCTCCCGCAGAGCCAACCTCCTCGCAGTCCCCCTGCAGGGCCTCCTGGATGAGCTCATCCACCACCTGTGCCAGGTCCTAGGAGAGACCATCATGGGCTCCAGAGGGATGCCCCTTAGGGCCAAGAGACATCTGAGGCACCTCACGACAACAGTGCTCGATCCTTGACCCAGGAAAGGGGCCTTCTGCAGGGACAGAGCCAGCATGCTATGGCCCCAGCAGTGCCCTGGACCCA
Organism: Perodicticus potto; assembly: GCA_963574655.1. NCBI lineage: Eukaryota > Metazoa > Chordata > Mammalia > Primates > Lorisidae > Perodicticus > Perodicticus potto. Next base: position 14,470 of record CAUYRH010095308.1, on the reverse strand, counting down.
GCCTTCTTTGTCTGTATCAAACAACCTTAAGTTGCTCCCCAGGGACTCTCTGAACCTGCCCTAAGCAGCTGGTCCCACAGCCATACTGTGGACAGGCCCTGCTTGACCCTTGGTCACCCCCTAAGCAAGCACGCGATGCTGCCTGCACACTGGCCACTTGGAAGGAGCATGTGTGAGGCCAGCAAGGCAGATGCACAGGGCTCAAGCTGGTTTCTGCAGGGAAGGCTGACATGCTGCTGAGTAATGACGAGCTGACAGGTGCTATGTCAGCCTGGTGTGGCCAAGTCACTGTGGGCAGGTCCCCCCTCACCTTTCTGGCCCCTCTCCTTGGAGACTAGGCCACACGGCCCCACCTCATGGAGGGTGGAGCCAAGGGGCCAAGAAGGTTCCCTACCGCGTCAGAGTACACGGGCACAGGCTCCACATGAAGTAGCTCGGGCTGCGTGCTGGGCTGGAAGAGGCTAGATGCCACGGGCAGGGCCGGGGCCAGGGCTGGAGGTAGAGGTGCTGTTGAGGGCACAGGGATAGGGAGGGGCTGGGAGAGAGGCCCAGGTAGGGGTGCACCCAGCTCAGCACTATTGTCTTCTCCTCTCTCGCCACCTGGAAGGAGAGACACAGGAAGGAAAATGGCTGCAGACAGTGACTCTGATGACTGGCCAGCCCTCCCTGAGAGGACCACCACAGGATACCTCCTGAGGGCAGCCCTGTGGAACACATGTGTCACATCCATCCGTTCCCAGTGAGTCATAGCCCTGGACCCCAAAGACAGATACTCTGGTCAGCAAAGTATCCCCAGTGGAGAACATAGCCACACTCACCCGCTGCATCTGGGCAGGGTCTCTGAGAGCCAACAGGCAGCTCCGTGGCTAGGCTCTCCCCAACGTACTTGTTCTGGGAGTTGAAGCTGCACACGGGGGTATGATGAGGGGTGGGGGGTAAAGGCCCCCCGTTCACGATCTCCCCGATTGATACCACCAGCTTCTTGGTAATAAGCACCGACTTCCTGGCCTTGGACAGGCCCTCTGGCTCCAGGAATGCGGAGCGGTTTAGCTCGACACAGCTGCACATACCACAGAGAGCCCACAGAGCAATCAGGAACCCAGCTTCACCTCAGTGCCCCACTGTCCACCCAAGCCCCTTGGGTGAAAGCACAAACCCCATAACCCCAAGGGTCAAACGTAAATGAGCAAGAAAGCAAAGACCTAGTTCCCAGGTTGCTGGCCCTGGGGTCTCGCTATGACCATGGGACCTGCCAGCTTTCGTGTCAGCAGCCATAAGTGGAGCAACGCACATCTGCACCCTCGCGTTGCCACTGCGTTTGCTGAGGACAGAACTGGAGAGAGGAGACAGGCAGGGCAGGCGCTGCGGGGCGGGACATCTAACATGGACGCTGTCTGATGGGGCCACTTTCTGGGACAAGGCCTGTGAGTTCTACTGTGACTAGAGACACTGACAGCTGAGCACAAGAGAAGATCCTGGCCTGGCCATCTGGTACAAAGGCAACCTTCAAGGGACAAAATGAGGCAGGTCCTAACCTTTACCTTTAGGTTCTTTGGTAACTCATGAAAAGCACTGATTGTGAAGTCACAAGAAACTTGGTCCAACAGCAACTTGCCGACAAGCAGCACAGCCCCTGGGAATGCCGCCCAGCATTCCCAACCTCTGTCTGCTCACCTGACGCCAGGGAGGCAGCCTAGATATGCACCTCTCCAGGTCCAGACAAGTCCTTAGCCCTGCATAGCCCTTTGTCGGAATCAAAAAGAACAAAAGGAAAAAGAGGCCGGTGCACCCTGTGCTCTCACCCATCAGAGACAGTGAGGCCGTGGCAGCTGAGGAAGTCTGTCGCCTCCTCACAGTCTTGGAACAGAAGCATGCGGACCACCCCGTCCAGCGGGAAGATGGTAGATCGCTGAGTGCTCACAGTGTACGCAACGTTAAGTGCCCGTAGAGCATCCTTGCGGATCTGAAAGGGGAACCGAAGTCACAGCAGTCTCGGGAGATGCCCAGTCAGGTGAGGCCATCACCCAGCCATAGCCACAGAAGGGCTGGCAAGGGGCCCCGCATCAGAGATGCCTAGGACTGTGTGCCAAGCACAGTCTCACAGACAAGGATGGGCTGTGAAGTTTTCACTCACAGAAAACTTACAACAGTCCATCAAGGGCCTGGAAGTAAACTACGTGGCACCCACTCACAAACCCCATACAGATGCTCAAAGCTGTCACAGGGACCAGATTAAGCATGACAACTGGAGACAACATTGTTTTGTAGCATTATAGCAAGTACTGTAAAAAAGGAAGACAAAGGGAAAATAGGAAAATGCTAACAGAAATTATCTCTGGGTGCTGGGACTCGGAGTGACTCTTGCTAGTCCTTCTGCTACACTCTTCTCTAGAGCCTAGACTATTATTCAGGCTGAGTCCAACAGTCACCAAAACAAAAAAAATCTCTGTCCCCATGTAGATGATACACTAACATAGGAACCAGTCCTACAGAAAATGAATATGCAGCTGAGAAGGTGCCAGCCAAGTCAGGCAAGGCGGTACAAATTTGCAGGAAACAGCAGCAGAAGCCCAGAGCCCTAAGGATACTGGGTGAGGGGAGGGGAGGGCTGCAGATGGCATTTGAGCAAGGTGGGTCACCAACAGTGAAAACACTGTTTTTTCTAAATCAAAACACTTGGGTTAATCTTTTGTTTAAAGTGATTACATATGGTAAATACTCTAATAACATTAAATTATCATTCATAAATTTTAGCTGAGTTTTATGTAACAAGTACACAGAGTTCCCCACATGGGAGGTTGTAAGAAACGTCTTTTGTTCCAATATTTTGGTTCTATTGGCACCTTCAGATCTGACCACAAGGATAAACCTACAAGAGATGCTTTGCCTGGAATGGACTATAGGTTTTATGTCTGTTTACAGCAGGATGTGGTATGTGGCCTTGGAGGAGACACAGCCAGCTGGGCACAGCCCATGAGGCCAGTAGCAGTGCCAGTAGCATCTTATTGCACCAACAGAGGGGCCTAGAGCAGCAGGTGCCACGTGGCTGCTTGAATGTCAGCCCAAACCTCACTGGGGGGCTGGAATTAAACAACTAACTTTGGATGCTAGAGATTTTAGACACCATGCACAACCCAGGTAAGAGGCAGGTCTTTCCACTGCCTGAGACCCCAGCGCACAGCCCGGATGGGGCAAAGATCAGACACTTCAATATGTATTAAAATGAATGTGGCATGGTCAGGCTCACTCCAAAACTTCATATTAAACACACCAAGAATCTAAACGCTAGGCACTTTGTGAGCATGCTGTGGGACTGTTGCCTTTTGGTTTCTTTGCTTTCACAGAATATGACGGTGCTGAATTTTTTAATTAGTTTGAAAGTAGTTCTAAAAAGATTTATCTGAACTATAGGACAGTGTTCCAGTGTACAGCCTCTTCTGGGTGATCAATGTTGCCATCCCCTTTAACATAAAACAGAGACACTGGTCACACCTCCTGGGGTTGCCACAAGGACTATGTAGGAGTTAGCCCACAACCCACTTGGCAGGGTTCCTGCAATAGAGACACGCTTAAATATCACAAGTAATAACCTGCTTTCTTCCAATTATGCAAATAGTTATATTACTCACCTGATTAAAGTAACAATGTAAAAGACAAGCATTCAGGTAAGAAGCTGATTGGACCAGTTTGAAAAATCTCACAAAATTATTACTGTTCAATGCAGCAAAAGCTTGAACAGCAAATTTCACCTCAGAGGAGTTTCTTACAGTAGGATGGAACTGTTGTACTTCTCTGTTAATTAAAGAAAAGAAATTAGAATGTTATTTTCTTTTTTTTGAAAGTCGCAAGCCATTACCATGGGTAGAGTGCCATTGTGTCACAGCTCACAGAAACCTCAAACTCTTGGGCTTAAGCCAATTCTCTTGCCTCAGCCTCCCAAGCCGCTGGGACTACAGGCACCTGCCACAACACCCGGTCTTTTTTTTTGGTTGTAGTTGTCATTGTTGTTTGGCAGGCCCCGGCTGGATTTGAACCCACAAGCTCTGGTGTATGTGGCTGGCACCCTAGCCGCTTGAGCTATAGGCACCGAGCCTAGATTATCATTATTTTTTTTTGCAGTTTTTGGCCTGGTGCCAGGTTTGAATCCACCACCTCCAGTATATGGGGCTGGCATCCTACTCCTTTGAGCCACAGGCACCGCCCTAGAATATTATTTTTGATTAGACAAAATTTCCATGCAGATAGATATGATAAATAACTAGATTTCAGATGTGTTAAGTGGCTCTTGCCTGTAATCCCAGCACTTCGGGACACTAAGACAGAAGGATCGCTTGAGGCCAGGAGTTCAAGACCAACCTAAGAAACACAGTAAGATTCCTTCTCTGCAAAAAAAAAAACCAAGTTTCTCAAATTAGCCAAGAGGGATGGTGCACACCTACAGTCCCAGCTACTTAGGAGGCTAAGGCAGGAGGATCACTTGAGCCCAGGGGTTAGAGGCTGCAGGGAGATGTGATCACACCAGGGCACTCCAGTCTGGGCAAAGGGTGAGATCCAGGTCTAAAAATAAATAACTGGATTTCAACTATACTCAGGAAGGTTTTACTGGTGAAAGGTGCTATTAAACTCATAGTTTACTAACTTCAAAGCTACCTCTCTTACGCTGGATTCAATGACAAAAGTTTTCTTTAAAAAGATAATGTAAGACAGGCATGATAGCTCACACCTGTAACCCCTAGCACTCTAGATGGCCAAGATGGGTAGACTGCCTGAGCAAGAATGAGACCCTGACTCTACTAAAACTAGAAAAATTAACCAGGTGTCATGGCAGGTGCCTATTGTCCCAGCTACTCGGGAGGCTGAGGCAGGAGGATTACTTGAGCCCAAGAGTTTGAGGCTGCTGTGAGCTATGACACCAGGGCACTCTACCAAGGGCCACAAAGTAAGAGTGTCTCAAAAGAAAAATAACAAAAACAAATTACCTGGACATAGGAATTTGCTAACAACTCTGGCAAGGCACCCTGAGGTCCAACCTGGCTCACGTACCTCTCCAACTGGGAGGGCTCCTTCCTCAGCTCCTCTCAATGAGAAACAGTTCTTGGAAAGATGTGCGCGGGACCTCGTCAGGTGCTAGTGGGGGTGCTCCGCTCCCACCCAGCTCAGCAGACCACACAGCCCCGGCCAAGGTCTCTTGCTATTACTCCAACATTTATTAACAGACAGAACTCAGCACTATCAGCTGCCACTAGTCCTAAAAGTTCTTTTTCCTGTGTAAACCCTGACTCTTCGTGTGCCTCAGGCCAAGTTTGTTGTTGCTATTTTTGAGATAGAGCCTTACTCTGGCCCTGGCTGGAGAACCGTGGTGCCATCACAGCTCACAGCAGCCTCAGCCTCCCAAGCTCCAATGATCCTCCTGCCTCAGTCTCCCGATTAGCTGGGACCACAGGCACTGTCACCATGCCCGGCCAATTTTTCCTATTTTTTAAGAAACGAGATCTTGCTGTGTTGCTCAGGCTTTCGAGCCAACTTTGGATTCTGAAATTTACCTGAGGATGTCCCCCTTGTTGAGATTGAGCAGAACATTGTAGCCCTGGAACTCGGCCTCGCGGGCACAGGCCACACCCTTGCCGCGCAGGTCCTGGTACATCTCCTTCAGGCTCTGCAGGCACTTGGTCATGTTCTCGTTGTTGATCTTGGCATCGAAAGAGGACATGGGCTCCTCACACATGAAGTGGGCACAGTGGATGTGGAACCGGGTGCACTTCTCAATCAGGGATACAGTCAGGGGGTCACAGAGATGCTGCTGTGTGATGTCCTGGCAGTAGGTGAGGGGGAGGAAGTCACACATGGGCACACGCTACTCACACACGCTGCTCACACAGTCCAAGACCACGCTTACTCCCCAACTTCTCTTATTTCAATTTGAAACAAAGCCTGTGAAGAACATCTTAATAGGACTTTATAACGATTGAAACAAAAGCATGTATTTATTACGAATGACATATAACTGAGTAAAAGGAAAGCAGCCATCACTTTGACTTTGGAATTGACATGCACTTTCTAGTCTTCAGATTGGAGGCAGCTGATACCTTCCGGATGCCCCGTGTGCGGTTCCACACGAAGTCGTACCAGTCCCGCAAGCTGCCTTCCTTCTGGTCCATGATCTGGGTCACCAGGTAGTCCATGGTCCTGCTCAGCACTGCTGAGGGCCGCAGCTCATGTGGCAGGGGCTCCTCCTGATCCGCCGAGGAACGGCTGTACTCCTTCACAGCTGCTGCATGGTCCACCTGGGATAGGGACAGGGACAAGCTGCTTGGGTGGCAAATGCAGGGCCCTCAGCACAGTTATGCCTTCAAATGATGGTAGAATCACATATATACTCACACACAAACAATATTTGAGAATACTTTTTTTTCCTTAGAGACAGAATCTCACTCTGTCGCCTGGAGTAAAGTGCCTGGTGTCATAGCTCATAGTAACCTCAAACTCCTGGGCTCAAGCCATTCTCCTGCCTCAGCCTCTTGAATAACTGGGACTACAGGCGCCCACCACAACACCTGGCTAGTTTTTCTATTTTTAGTAAAGATGGGGTCTCACTCTTGCTCAGGCTGGTCTTGAATTCCTGGCCTGCAAGAGGGCTGCAATTACAGGCCTGAGCCACCATGCCTGGCCAAGAATACATTATTTAAATACAAAATTTCTGTTAAAAGGTTAATAATCAAAATCCATAAACAAAATGAATTGAGAAACTTGACTTTGGCAAATATGACAAGGAAAGAAGAGGGTGTCTGTCCCCAAGAAGCACAAAAAATATAAATGAAGACACACCTGCCTGGCTCCAGAGACACAGATGTGGCAGGTAAAGGACTTTAAAGCACTTGGGGTCTCAGCCACCTGCACACACTAGGTGATGTCTACTCAGACCAGAAGGGAAGAGGGCAGCAGTGAGGACAGACAGGCCCCACAGCAGAGGCTCTGTGGCTCCAGCTCCAGCTGGCTAGGGAGGCTGAGGACACACAGGTCAGGATGGAGAGATCCACAGCACTAGGTTACAAGCATCTATTCTCTCCTGGGGCAGGAGCTGTGGGCTTCTACAGTGACATTCAGCACCAAGCTAGGGACCCTATATCAGGCAAAAGGCTGTTAAGCCACAGCCAGAGAGAAGAGAAGCCCACAACAAAATTTACACAGAGCAAAAGGATCTAAATTGGCACAAATTCCTGAGCCAGCAATTTGGGAACGTACCTCAATACGTGTTCAGAAAAGGTCATACCCTCTGATGCTGTAATTTAATTCTTAGGATCTGTACAAAGAAAATAACCTAAATACCACAGAAACCTTTCATAGAAGAAAATCTGGAAAATCTACTAATAGAACTGAAAAATCTTAAATAGCCAATCTACTGATGGCAAGAACAGGTAGTTCCATCAGAGCTACATCATCAAATGTACCATTATTTATTAATGTTAAAAGGTAACTGTAAAGAAGACACATCCTCGTAATACAATTTTAAATGTAAATGATACATACAAAACTGTGTTTAAGGCACAAATGTGTAAAACGTACAAAAGGACAGGAATAAGGCCACACACAGTGGCTCACGCCTGTAATCCCAGCACTCTGGGAGGCCAAGGTAGGAGGATCACTTGAGGCCAGGAGTTAGAGTAGCTTGGGCAAGAGCAAGCCCTCATCTCCACAAAATATAAAACTATTATACAGGCATGGTGGCTCATGCCTGTAGTCCCAGCTTTTCAGGATGCTGAGGCAGGAGGATCTCTTGAGTCTAGAAACTGAAGCTGCAGTGAGCTATGATGACACCACTGTACTCCAGCCAGGGAGACAGCAAGAGGATCTCACACACAGAAAAATAGCAAAAATTTCCATCACCCTCTAAAGAAAGCAAACACCAAAATCAAATATCCATTAATACAGAAATTACAAAAGAATAATCTCCCTTGGCTCGGAGCCTGTAGTACAATGGTTATGGTGCCAGGCACATGCACCGAAGTTGGTGGATTCGAACCTGGCCCAGGCCTGCTAAACAAATGCAACAAAAATATAGCTGGGTGTTGTGGCGGGTGCCTGTAGGGCTAGCTACTTGGTAGGCTGAGACAAGAGAATTGCTTAACCCCAAGACTTGGAGGTTACTGTGAGCTGTGATGCTATGGCACTCTACCGAGGCAAACATAAGACTCTGTCTCAAAAACAAAACAAAAACAAAAACAAAAAGAATAACCTCCCTTCCCCTGCGTACCTTTCCCTTTCCCCATGGAGTACTGTGGAGCTCACCTGGTCAGTTCCTGGGACGACTTCAAACACACTCAGCTGGCTTCGGGTCTCCCGCATGTACCGCTCCTTCTCGGGGCACATGTCCGGACAGGTCCCAACAAATGTCCTTGCTTTGTCCAGATCAGTTCTTTTCACCCGAGCTAAAGACATCATGTAAATGCTAAGAATGTACCACACAGTCAGCAAGAACCCACAGAAGTGTATTTTCATAATGACAATAGAAAAAATTAAAATTAAACAAACACACACAAATTACCAAGGGAAAAAAATACTTTCAAAACTTTGAGTCTCAGAGGAAGAGACCAACAGGAAGAGAACTACCCCACCAAGCAGTGGCATCCAAGTTCACAAAGACCTTCCCTCCCCCCCAAGGATGCCTCTACAGATCAGAGGCTCTACAGACTAGAAAGGGGCCCATCCTCACAGCCAGCAGATGTCCACCAGCGCACACTAACTCTTATGATGACCTCAATGACAAACAATCACATTGCAGGGTATTTGCTAAAAGGACCAATTTATTAAAAATGCAAACATTTAAAACAGAGCAGTGCTCATGCTGTGACCCACAGGAAGAGGCACATGACAGAAGCTGACAGAGCCCAGGGAACAAGTAAATCAGCATGACCACAGAGCTGAGCAATCAAGTGGAGACCACAAAGGCCCAGAATGAGCTCAGCTTAGAATAGCCCAGTGGGAAGGGGAGCTGCCTCCCTGGGCTCCCGAGAAGATGGCAACCACAGGTAGGTCACAGCCACACACCGTACCTTGGCGCATGACTCTGTCTCTCTGGTCCAGCAGGCGGTACTTCTCCTCAGATGTCTCAGCCACGGTGCCAATTAGGGCACTAAGGGACGACACACAGGGCCCCAGACCCTCAGAGCCCTCGGAGCCTGAGTCAAACAGGTCTCCCTCAAACTGGTGGGCCTTCAGGAGACTCGGCTTCTTCACTGGAGAGCTACGAAAGAAACAAGTTAAGGGCCCTATTATCACCCAGACTGTGATATTATTTCCATTTCTGAACATGGCCTTTCATCTTTCAAGATTTTCTATCTCCTAAAGCTGACAAACTACAAGCACTAAAATGAGATGAGATTTTTTTTTTTTTTGAGACAGAGTCTCACTTTGTCACCCTCGGTAGAATGCCATGGCATCACAGCAACCTCAAACTCTTGGGCTTAAGTGATTCTCTTGCCTTAGCCTCCCAAGTAGCTGGGACTACAGGTACCCGCAACATCTGGCTTTTTTTTTTTAAGAGATGCGGTCTCTCTCTGGCTCAGGCTGGTCTCGAACTCATGAGCTCAGGTGATCCACCTGTCTTGGCCTCCCAGAGTGCTAGGATTATAGGTGTGAGCCACGGTACCCGGCCGTTTTGTTTTTTTTTTTTTTTAAATAGAGACAGGGTCTCACTCTGTCACAGAGGCTAGAGTGCAGTGGCATCCTCATACCTCACTACAGACTGTAATCCCTGGACTCAAGCAATCCTCCTGCCTTAGCTTCCTGAGCGAATGGAACTACAAGCATCACTATGACCAGCAAATAATTTTTTTTGTACAGATAAGGTTTCAGTATGCCGCTGGGGCTAACTCAGCCTCAAGTGTTCCTCCTGCCTCCATCTCCCAAAGTGTAGAATTATAGGAATGACCATCCTGTCAAGAGGAGCCTTCCTAGAAGTCTGTGATAAGCACAAAAGTGTTAGTCACTGATATTTTTTTAAAACTTTAAAAAAGTTAAATGAAGGCTGGGTGCAGTGGCTCACGCCTGTAATCCTAGCACTCTGGGAGGCTAAGGAAGGTAGATTACCTGAGTTCACAGGTTCGAAACCAGCCTGAGCCAGAAGGAGACCTCGTCTCTAAAAACAGTCAGGCGTTATAGCCAGCACCTGTAGTCCTAGCTACTTGGGAGGTTGAGGTAAGAGAACTGCTTAAGCCCAGGAGTTTGAGGTTGCTGTGAGTTGCGACGCCACAGCACTCTACCCAGGGTGACAAGGTGAGACTCTGTCTCAAAAAAAAAACATTTAAATGAACTCATTTTAATAGCCAAATGAACTCTTATAGATTTCTATTTCATAGAAACAGAAATTCAGCCTGGAAAAAACTTTAATAGCTTAAGGAAATAATATGTCTATATATTTTTATACAGAAGTGTCTTCAGACCCTCAGCTCCCTTATTTTCTAGTTGGCTTTCGTCATTCTCTGAACTTGAATATAAATAAAGACATAAAAAAGACTAAGTAAAAAAGAAAAAAGAAAATGCATACCAGCAACAAATTACTATTCACAAAATGGAAAGTCAGAAATATGATACATCGGCCAAAAGATGAAAGGAAAGATTAAACGGAGGCCTGCCAAGGAGGCCAAGCATGAAGAGAAGCCTCTGGGAACAGAGCTCCCTAAGCAAATGAGGCAGCCATGAGTGTAAGTCACACCCCAGCTGGCTCAGCAGAGAGCTGACCCACAAAAGTCATGCTAGAAATTGCTAGAAGCGATTGTCAATAACACATGGTTCTGGCTCGGCGCCTGTGGCTCAACAAGCTAAGGCGCCAGCCACGTACACCTGAGCTGGCGGGTTCGGATCCAGCCCAGGCCTGCCAAACAACGATGGCTGCAACCAAAAAATAGCCTGGTGGTGTGGCGGGCGCCTGTAGTCTCAGCTACTTGGGAGGCGGAGGCAGGAGACTCACTTGCAGAAGACTCACTCAACTCCCAGGAGTTGGAGGTTGCTGTGAACTGTGATGCCCTGGCACTCTATCCAGGGTGACAGCTTGAGGCTCTGTCTCAAAAAAAAACACACAAAAAAACACATGGTTCTGACAGTCAGACATTTCAAGGAGATGAGCTGCTGCTTCCATGTGTCTGCCTCAGGTAGAGCTGCACACAACTTCAAGGGATCGAGTAAGACAAGCGAGGTTTGCTTCCACCTCCTGTAAGGTAGATGGGGGCTGGCCACAGACACTCCATGCCAAGGGCATCTGCCCTATACAATAAGCAGCCTCCACAGCAGCAACCTCCTTGAGTAGAAAAGGATTGGACTAGCTGCAGGAGCTCTGTGACCAGAATCTCCAGAGAAAAGGCCCAAATGGGGGATCCTTTACAACCTCGGCCCTACAGCATATAAAGAGTCAGAAAACTCTCTAAGGCTCCCCTATGCTGGCTAGAGAGGCAAGTTCAGAAGGACCTCCTGCCACTCTGCCCCTCAACGGTCCCTGGCAACTAACTGGCCCTTGCCTCTCCCCCACATCACCCCTGGTCCTTCAGCCCCAACTCAGGTGTCACCATATTGTCCTAATCCCATTTGTCTTTCCTGAACAGTCATTAGGAGGGACTGGTCCCACCTTTTGCTCAGGAAGCTACTGGCCACAGCCCTTCCTGTGGGCTTGCCAAGAGGAGAGTGTTGAAAGGGCGCATCCTCCATGCCCTGGCCACCCTCCTCGTCACCTGGTTTCTTCTCCTTCTGGCAAAATGGCTTCTTGTTGGGACCTGAGGACACAGGAGGCAGAGAAGGGTTTGTGGTGTCATAGATCATGCGATACTGGACTTTTTCTTTTTAAGAAAGTAGCATCCTTACCATTGTCACAGGACGTTAAAAAGAGCCCAAGGAAGTAACTATGAGACACAGGGATCCACTCAGAGCATCCCCCAGCCCTGGGGAGGGGCTCACACACACACAGAGCATTGGAGACAATGGGAAAAATAACTGAAAACTCACTTATTTTCTTCTTGTGCCAAATGATGGCCATGTCTTTATGCAAACCTTTCCCCTTCTTCCTAGCCAGGGCTGCAGATGCCTGGAAAACAGTCCACAACCACCAAGTATGAGGACATTGGGACACCAGAGGAGATGAGGCTGAAAATGCAAACTCGGTGAGAACATACCATTCAGAACACAAGAGGCTGCCACCTCAGGCCAAGCCATCTCCCTGCAGCTGTGCAGAAGCCACCCTCACCTGCCTCAACTGTGTCACAAGTGCATGTGTGCCGCTCTTGATTTTTTTGTATTAACAACTTTGTTCTGACAGAGCCTACAAACTTGGCCTCTTTGACATTTGGTGAGATGATTCTCACCAGCTGATTACATACATATACAGAACAGAAAGATTACCAAGTTACACTTAGGCACAAAAAGAAACTGCAGAGGGCGGCGCCTGTGGCTCAGCGAGTAGGGTGCTGGCCCCATATACCGAGGGTAGTGGGTTCAAACCCGGCCCTGGTCGAATTGCAAAACAAAAAAATAGCTGGGCGTTGTGGCGAGCGCCTGTAGTCCCAGCTACTTGGGAGGCTGAGGCAAGAGAATCGCATAAGCCCAGGAGTTGGAGGTTGCTGTGAGCTGTGTGACGCCACGGCACTACCGAGGGTGATAAAGTGAGACTCTGTCTCTACAAAAAAAAAAAAAAAAAAAGCTGCAGGCTCGGCAACTATGGCTCAACGGGCTAAGGCGCCAGCCACATACACCCGACCTGGAGGGTTCAAATCCAGCCCGGGCCCACCAAACAACAATGATGGCTGCAACCAAAAAATGGCCGGGCGTTGTGGTGGGCGCCTGCAGTCCCAGCTACTTGGGAGGCGGAGGGAAGAGATTCGCTTGAGCCCAGGAATTGGAGGTTGCTGTGAGCTGTGATGCCACCACAGCACTCTATCTAGAGTGACGGCTTGAGGTAATGACACAAAAAAAAAAAAAAAAAAAAAAAGCTGCAGAATGACAATTGTGGAATGCCATTTATCACACCCACCCATTATGCTTTAGTGTACCTGCAGATAAGCTTTTAAACGCCAGAAAAGTATACTCCACGCTGGGCACCTGGGGTTGTTCAGCTCTGTGTATATCAATGAAGGGTTTACAAGAGCTATGTGCTCATATTAGTTATGAAATATAAATATTTTGGATTCAGCTAAGAGAATAAGCATACTGCTATAGGCAAAAAATAATTTTAAAAACAAATGGGGGTGTGCAATGGCTCACACCTATAATCCTAGCACTTTAGGAAGCCAAGGTCAGAGGGTCACTTCAACATAGCCAGACTTTGTCTCCACAAAAATTTAAAAATTAGCAAGGTATGGTGGCACATGCCTGTAGTCCCAGCTACCCAGGAGGCTGAGGCAGGAAGATGGCTTGAGCCTGGGGGATAGCTCAAGCCCAGGTGTTTGAGGCTGCAGAGAGCTGAGATCACACCACTACTCTCTAACCCAGGGCAACAGAGCAAGATTTTGTTTAAAAAAAAAAAAGAGGATTACCATGTTACCCAGCAATTCACTCCTAAGAATATATACCCCCCCACCAAATAAAAGCAGGGACTCAAACAGATATTTGTATGTCAGTAAGCACTCTTCACTATAGCCCAAAGTGGAAACGACCCAAGTATCCATCAACAGATGAATAAAAATGTGATCCAACCACACAATATAATATTATTCACCCAAAAAAGAAATGAAGTTCTGATACATGCTACCAGGCAGGCAAACCTGGAAAGCATTATGCTCAGCAAAATAAGCCAGATACAAAAAGATAAGATAGGCTCAGCACCTGTGGCTCAACAGGCTACGGGTTCGGATCCAGCCCGGGCCCGCCAAACAAAAATGACGGCTGCAACCAAAAAATGGCCGGGCGTTGTGGCAGGCGCCTATAGTCCCAGCTACTTGGGAGGCGGAGGCAAGAGACTCGCTTGAGCCCAGGAATTGGAGGTTGCCGTGAGCTGTGATGCCACGGCACTCTATCCAGGGTGACAGCTTGAGGCTCTGTCTCAAAAAAAAAAAAAACACACACAAAAAGATAAAGATATTCATATGAAATATGCATACGAAATATCTAGAATAAGCAAAGTCACAGATAGAAAATAGATCAGAAGTTACGGGGGTTGGGAAAATGACAGGGAGATCACGCTTAATGGTTGTAGAATTTACCACTTGGAAAGATGAAAAAATTGTGGAAATATATAATGGTAGACAATGGTGATGGTTTGCACATTACTGAGAATACGATTAATGTCACAGAATTGTTGATAAAAAGATCTATAGGAAAAAAATCAATGGCAAAAGTCCTAACTGTGAGTTCAGCAGTCTACTCTTATCCACAGAGAAAGATTACAAGACACTCAGTGGATCCCTGAAAGCTTGGACAATGTCAAACCATATATAGGGTATATACTTTTTGCCCCTATATAAATACCTATGATAAAATTTAATTTATAAAT